>RJWJ010000922.1:0-163511 GCA_004363605.1 Indri indri
TCACACAGTTCTGTGGTCTCAGCAGCCGTTGCTTTTCCCCCGTACCACATTTAAACAAATAAACAATTACAATTGGAGCTACAATTTGATTAATTTACATACGTCCAATTAAGATGCATGTTTTTAATATGTTTATACTATAAAATAAATTTTTCTCAGTTTACAATCCCCTCTTGTTTCTGGTGAGCCAAACTGATTATAAATTGCAATTGATTAACTCTTGATACTGAGTCTGATTTGAGGTATACAATATAAACAATCATTAAAGGAGGATTAATTTCGCTACACCAGATGGATTCCAATCTGTTTTGCAAGTATATTACAATTCTCACTTTCTTACAAAAGTGAGAAGATCAAATAGTTTTCAGGCCGTTGTGAACCTTGCAGTGCTCTCATTCTTGCTTTGGGCATTCTTTAGGAACCAAGGGAAAAGGTAGGTACTTTGCAAATAGCAAAATCCTTTTCTTAACAATACTTTATTCCTGAACTTCATATAAAACATCTATCTTTACAAATCATTGATTTTATTTCACCTAGCATTAGAAAAATAGATGATTTCAAGAATGGATCATCTATTAGTTTTCTAAGATAATTGCTTATGATATGAAATCATTTAAAATGTTATTTGTGTGATACGGATTTTATAAAATGTTAAATATTTAACCTTTGCTGGATTTAATATTCTAAACGTATGTTTTATAAAAATTCAATTCTATGAAGTAAAACAAACAAAAAATTGCCTCTGAGCAGTTAACTGAAAAGTCTATTCCCTGACCTCCCCTTAGGATTATTATTCAGCAGAAGTAAAAGGTTTCCATGACATGCCTGAGGAACTTCCTACCCATAGAAAGAGATCCTGATAGGAACTTAGTCTAGATGGGACATTTTCAAAAGAAAGGCAGAAAAGGGGGGAAAAAAATTCAATAGAGAAAAAGGCAGTCACAAATAGAAATGTCATGAGAACACACCACGATGCTCCAAAAATGGGAGGAGGTCATAAAAAATAGCTGGAGAGATAAAAACAGAGAGAGGCAGACTAAAAGACAAGCTGCCACACACCAAAAAAAGTCAAGGAAGGATGCAGAAACACAGACAGTCATTAAAAGAATGGTAGACATTGAGGAGATAAACACTAAAAGACTAAACCATAAAATGAAATATATAGGTAGTGAGCTATTGATACAGGCAGAGAAAGACAGGCTCCACAGCAAAATGGGATCAAAAAGACACATGCCGAGACACAAAAGCAATGAAAATGGAAAGAAAAAAAAAACAGTGAGAAAGTCTACAATGGGAAGTTTAAAAAACTAACAGAGGTAAACAGAGAAAGAGACAAAAAGCCATGTACCTGTGCAATTTGAGGTACTGGAAATCACAAAGAGTCTTTTGAAAGTGAAAAAGTGCAGATACTTCTAAGGAAAAAGGATTGAATTGTGAAAGCCACAGGCTTCTGGGAAGAGGTTGTAGATAGACGACATGAGGATGGATGAGAGAGGTCTGTGAGTGGGGTACACAGGATGGCTGGCTGCTGAGTGTTCGGAATCTTTCCCCGGGACTCCAAATCAATGGATAAACCAGTGGTAGTCTGTCCTGAGGCAGTGATTCTCTACTGGATATGATAATGGCCCCCTCCAAGGGACATTTAGCAATGTGTTGAGACATTTTTATTGTGACAATTAGTGTTGGAGGGGTACTACTGGCATCTACTGTGTAGAGGCTAGGGATGCTGATAAATAGCCTAAAATGCACAGCACAATCCCTTCAAAGAAAGAATTAACCAGTCCTAAATGTCAACAGCATGGCTTTTGAGAAACGTTGTCCTACACTCTATTCTCACAAGGGGAAAATCCTTTCCATCCATCTGTAAACTAGAATTTGCTGTCCCTGAATCATGAATTTGCACGTCAGAGTTTCGTAAACTGTCCTCTTCATCCGCTTGACTTCTGGGTGTTGGAGAAATCTGTCGCAGCCTGTTAGAAGACCTATGTCCTGCCACCATTAATTAGCTGAGTGGTTGTGGACACATAACTGTTCCTTCTTGGATTCCTTTATGTCATCAGTAAAGTGGAGGCCTACACTTGAACAGCTATTCCCAACCTCTCTGAGTTGAATGGTTCCTTTTTAAGGATAAAAAAAAAAAAAAATCATAACCACTTGAAGGCAATTGTACTTTTTTTTTTTTTACATAACATGTCCAGTTGTTTCTTTATTCTAGCAAGGTGTTCTATTGCATAGCTTTATCATGATGTTTTTATAATGTATAGAATTTCTTTTTTTTTTTTCAATTGTACTTTTAGTATCTGTTAATTGAGGAGATACAGAACATTTAGTAACATTTAATTTAGTAACATTCAATTATGTGTTTTATTCATTACAATTTGGAATTATTTTAGCCTTCCAAAAATTATATACATCTATGTCTGGTTATGCAAAGCCTATTATTAATTGGATTTACAGACAACCCTTGGGTTGCACTGGATTTATAGATTCCTTAAAATAATCCTGAGATCCCTGCCCTCTTGACTCAAATGGAAGTATATTTATGATTATCTCTAATCTCCCTCTCTAAAGACTAAGGATATAGGGGTGGGGAAAGACAGTTAGGGAACAGAAATGCCATCAGGGCCATTCAGGAAACAGAGGTGGGGAAATAAGCTCAGGTTCTAACAAGGAGGAATTGAAGAATTGTCCCCTCTAAAGACAGCAGCTGCTATTCAGTTCCAGCAGATTGCCTTTTACCGGAATGCCTGTGCTTTACTCCAAATTGTATAATTTTCCAAAAGCAATCAGATATCCAGATTTTCAAACACTGGCTCAAACATTTAAACACTGTGAGCCAAAAATAACATGTTTGTGGATTGAATTTGATTGATAAAAGGGCCATTTTGTGATCTCTGGACAGTTACCATTTCATTTAATTCAATTTATTATTTAATATGATTGCCCTAGGTTTAATAAGAAAAGTTCATGAAATAACTAAGCAAGACTCAAGAACTGAACTTGAAGAACATTTTTAAAATATAAAGACATATGCATTCCATTTCTCTCACTCCTCACATGTAATCCATAGACAAATTCTGTCTGATCTACCTTCAAATATATACTCCAAATCTAAAACTACCATCAAGTCGCCAGCATCTCCAGCCTGGCTGCTCTATTACCTTTCAAACTGGTCTCCCTACTTCTCCCTTTCCCCACCCTCTATTCCCCACACAGCAGCCAGAACTGTACTTTAAAATAACATATTATTTTACTTCCTTTTTTGAAACATTCCAATAATCTACCATCCCAAAAGGCCATGTGCTGTCTACCCCTGGCTAACCCTCCATCTTCATTTCCTATTCTCCTGATCGTTTCCTTCTCTCCAGATGCACTGGTCTCCTTGACATCTCTCTAGCTTACCACTCTCACCTCAGGACCTTTGCACTTGCTATTGTCTTCAAAGGGACAACTCCTCCCCAGATATCCACATAAATGGATCATTCCCTTTGTTCAAGGCTGTGCTCAAAAGTCACCTCCTCAGGGATGCCTGCCCAAACATCTTATCAAAAATAGCAGAGAGGCTTGCTTCCCTTTTACCACTCTCTATCCACATGCACTCATTTAGTTGCCTTAGGGTCATCTATCGTGACTTTACATCATTTGATATGATAACATGTATAATGTCTGTTTTCTCCAATTTACATGCAAATTCCATGAAGGCAGATATTTTTGTCTGTCCAGTAAGGTATTCCAAGAAATTAGAACTGGTACACAATAAATGTTCAATTAATATTTGCTGTAGAAATGAATGAATGCATGAACATGAAACTTCTGGCAAAGCAGAAAGCAAATACCAGTCACAGTGATGATGTGTTTGCAAATAATAAGTCTGGCAGCCTGCCTTACATTATCATAGCCATTATTATTAGTGAAAACTAAGCAAATACAGATGCTAGCTGGTTACAGTGGCTACAAGTTAATTGGAGATTTCTTATGATCCCCTGGGGCAAGTTAGAGATCATAACAAATTCCACTCAAATATATCAGATGTAGATTAACTGACATACCAGATTCTCTCCCTCTTTCCTTCCTTCCTTTCTTTGCCTTTCTTTTTTTTTTTTTTTTTTCTTTCTTTCTACCTCCACCTTTCTCTCTTTTATTCATTTTTCCTATGTTATCTTCCTCTAGGGATCTCCCAGCTTGGCAGAGCACAGCCCCAGGCCCACACCTGGGCTTTCTCTCTGGGGAGATCACTGCACTTGGACTGGAATGAGAGTTACATTTGGAGTGGATCGGGCAGTAGGAAAACAGCGAGAGAACTGGACCCCTTCACAGTAGCTTCTGTATGTGGCACAAAGGCTCGGGCAGTTCCTGGATCCATGGATTAATTGAAGAGTCCTCTCCATGCTCTTCTAATTCCCCTGAAACTCCCACCAATGGCTTCCCCCTCCCCCACCAATAGCCCAGCCGACCATGACTCTCCTCCACTGTAGAAACCTGGAAATCATTTATGTCCATACTTGTGTTTTTTCTCATCTGTCATTTCCCAAACACCAGTCATTTATACTGCAGTAAACAGTACATTAGCCACCAGACAGTTTCTAATCTGTCATCCCTTTTGTTTGATCTACTTTATCTATTCAGCAGAGGAGCTGCTCAAAAAGAGACTTCCCCTTGCTAATGAGGAGTCAGACTTCTAACCTTGCTCACAGTTTTTTCTTGGGCAAGGCGAGTGGAAGAAATTGCAAAGCCAAAGTGGGACCTCCTTGCGCTTTGTGATTTCACTTTCCAGACTCCAATTTAGAGAAGATGTGAAAGAATATTGAAGAAGAGCTCCAAAATGCAAACGCAGACCGTTTGGCCATGCAGTGGTAAAAGTAATCATTTGATTTCAGTACCTTATGTTACCTGCCTAGCTCTGCCAAAACATGAAGGGTATTACAAATAAGAAGAGAGGAAGGGTCATCATATTAATATTTTCCAATGGCCAGAGTAGTAAATTGGGTATCAGAGTTTGGCCCTGTTTCTGCCATTTACTTCAAATACACCTCAACATAATAAGAGCCAACATTCATTAGACATTTAGTGTATGCCATAGTAAAAAATGTACACATATTATCTCAAATTTTCTTTGTAGAAACTCTATGAGATTGATAATGTGATGATGCCCGCAGCATAAATTAGAAAAACAAGATTTACAGAGGTTAAGTAACTTGCCCAAGGCCACACAGCTAATAAGTGGCAAGCCAAAAACTTATGTTCTACTCTACCCAACTCCAAAGATAACGTCTAAAGCGAATTCTTAATACCTTGTATGGAGGAGGGTGTAGAAGAATGGTAGATCCATATCTTCCTTTGTATTTGATAAAAGCCATGCATCTTCTTTCTTAGAATATAAGACATGCAAAGAAATGACACATAGCACTTCAGAGAATTCACAGACTCTGAACTTGGCAGCAACATCCCTTCCAGAGCTAAAGTTCTGTGACCCTGTGATTCTCATGCCCTGCCCCTTATCTATGTAGTTAATCTGGTGGCTTGGCCCTTAACTAAAGAGGACATTACATTCTAGACACCTAAATCCAGACTTCGCTGTATATGCATGGCCATATTTCAGGCAAGTGACAGCAAGCTGCTATCACGCAGCAGCAACCTTCAGTTCACATTAACCTGTGCTGGCACTGTAACCAGCAATTGGAAGTAACAGTCTTTTTTCAAGATCCAATTCTACGTCCCCGAGCCACCCAGTCCCCCAGCTCTTCCCTTTTCTGTTTCGCTTTGTTTCATAAAGACAGCCATTTAACTTTCCACCATCTTCACCTCCTAATTGCGACAACCAGATGGAATAACTCGCTGCTGGGTGAATCTGAGACTCTTTCATTCTGTGACAGTGACCGAGAGAGTCCATGTCCCCATAGGAGCATTCTGATTGAATCGCTTGCTTGCTATTCCTCCCAACATCTGGCAGGGTTTTGCTTTTCTTTTTATCAAAAGAAAAAGAAGAATCTATGGCTTTTTAACACATTCCAAATAAATATACGTGTAAGTAAAGTTTTCAATTAAAAAATCCACAGATATAGGCTTCCATGCCAACAAGGATTTTTTTATGCACTACAATAAAGTACATGGAAAAAAATTTTTTCTGCTTTTTGGGTAGTGGGAGGTAGGTGGGCTAACAATGTGCTCTGCAACATATATTTTATATATATGTGTGTGAGTATTTTCGGGGATCATGCATGATCTTGCACATGTGCCTCTTATGCAGATCTTGCTAGTTGGGTATCACTTTGCCATCCTCTCCCACGAAGTGTCAGTCTCCAGAAGCAAGGGTTCCTGTGTGCGATTTGAGGTGATAGGACTGCAGGGCTGACGGGCCCACACACTGTTATTGATCCCCATTAAACTCCTGAGACGTGTGAGTTATTTTCACATTCCTCAGTATCCACGGGGCCAACACCTTCACAAACATTCAGAGAAGATTTCCTTTCCACTCAATTACAATAAATAAATCTCAAACACTTCTGCAGTTCCGTTACTGGGGTGATATTTTTCCCTATTGAAAAGAGTTTATGGGACTAGCTGGTAAGAGATATCGTCTTCCTTTATTCAATTCTTCTTGGATTTTTGTTTGTTTGTTTGTTTGTTTTATTGTCTTTAGAATTTTCCCTATACCAACCAGGGCCTCAAATGGAAAAGGAAAAAATAACTGACATTCACTGAGTACTTTCTATGTGCTGCATAACAGGCCGTGGGCTTCGCCTCTTTTAATCATCACAATAACTCTGTCAGACAGGGTTATTATTAAGCCAAATGTTTAGATGAGGAAATCCATCTCAGGAAAATACGTAACTTACTCAAGGCCACGTGGCCACAAGGAGACAGTGCGAATATTGGACAACAAGCCAATATGACCCACTACTTACATTTCCTTTTTTCACTCCAATGTCTTGCCTAACAACAACAAAATGACGTATTACATGCATGTAAAGATTTATTCGTTAAGCTTTGCCGTGACTGATACCATAGGCTGGTTCACTTAAGAACAATTACTGATCACATTTTTCTGGTCCTAATTCCCCTGTAGAAGCTTAAAAGCCCAAATTCAACTTTCTATCTTCCCTTGCAGCGAGGGGTGGCATGTTATACAATTGGGACCAATGTCACATACCTGGATTTCTGCTGTTCTGTTCCTCCTGCCTGGAGGTGCAGAAACTATCTTGTGACTAAGAGGCAATAAACAGGAGGCTGAAAGCACATACATCAAAGGATGATGAAGCAAAGAGACAGGAAGAAAGAGTGTGGTTCCCAAATGGCACAGCTGAGCAGCTGCATCACCCTGGACTGCACACTTCTAGACTTCCTGTTACTTAAGACCATCAGCCTATAAATAGTTGAGCCAATGTTAGTTGTGTTTTCTGTTAGTTACAGCTAAACACAGTCGCCAATGACTAAAGAAAATAATCCAACCTCAGTAAGGGGCATCTTCTGCAAAACAAATAGTTTCTATTGAAAGAGTATATAAAAAGGACCATTTTATAGACCTTTTGAGTTTAGAGAAAGTGCTCAAGAAGAGAAAGATCAATATGCTAGGAGAAGGGAGGATAAATTTCATGGAGGAGGGGAAAATTGATCTGGCTCTTTTAGAAAGTATGGAAACAGGGAAAGTTCTTTCAGTGGGGCATACAGTGTGAGACAGGATTTTAAGAAAACACACGCAGCATGTTTCAGTGATGGTGAACTGAGCTGCATGGCTATAATAAAGTAGGATAAATGAGGTGAGCTAGATTATACAGGGCTGTGAAACCAATGTTCAGAGCCTGGCCATTATGCTGAGACCAGCGAAGGGTCCCTAACAGCAAGATGGTAGCAATGTGTCAAAGTGCTATTTTAGGCAATAAATCCAATAGCAGTGCATAAGACTGGCCGATATGGGAGCAATTGGAGGCTGGAAGACCAACAGAAAAGCACAACAATCTAGATGTAAAAGGATATAGACTCTGAGAAGAAAGGAGTAGAGTTGGAAACTAATGAATAGGTTACAAAGACTTTGCCAAGAAAGACTTAAGGAGGCAAAGAACAGGAGTAATAGAGAATGATGATAAAAATATCAAGGGGAACAAAATGGTGGAATGTTTTGAGAAATAACAAATAGTGCAAGAGGAGAACTGGCTCTACAGACAGTGAGATTCAGGGGCCATCCCGCTCTCCATTTACACTGTGGGACTCTATAGCTCTTCCTGTCTCATCTATACAGTAGAGGGGCTTAGACCTATCTCTGTGGACTGTTATATTAGAGATGACATTATATAATAGCTGCTCAATAAATACTTTCGATTAGTGCTGCTGTTATCAGCAAGTAGAGAAAAGAAATGAGGTACCTTCTCCGTAAAAGCAAGATTTTGCTGATGAGTATGATTTTCTGATATTTTTGAGAAACTGGCAGAACACTGATATAAGGACTCCAAACATTATAAGGACAGCTTTGGAGATAATTACAGCATTATACAGACTGCAGTGTTTTACCGACCCCTGAGAAAGCTTCATTAGCATGTGCATCCTACAAATCTTAGTAAGAATGACCAACACCCTCATAGTAAAATGATGCTCTGAACTGCTAGGTGCTCCAAAAGTCTCAGCTACCTACAAAACGTGGCCCTTTTTGTTTTCACTCCACTCCAATACCTAGCTGAGATGTTCTCCCTGCTGTGTGTGTGTGTGTGTGTGTGTGTGTGTGTGTGTGTGTGTGTGTGTGTTTAAGGTTTATGGCACAGAGTATGTTGATGTGATATGACATTATCACAGAGTCATAAGACATTCAGTCTGTGATCTGTGGGTTACATTTCATTTATGTAACATCATGAATTTGAGGCACTTGTGTTTCAGGAGACAGGGGAGAAGAAATAGGGAAGGATGGGAGAGGGGGCGAAAGGAAAAGAAGACGGTTCCCAGCAATTGCTTGAAGTTATAGGATATGGTGTTCAGATAGTACATGGCAGCAACCCTCTGTATGTAGGAAAGAATCTCAAGTCATTTCCTTGAGTTGAAAATGGAGATGCAGCAGCTCACGTTATTTTGAATACCAATAATGTGCCGGACACTGTTTTAGTGATTTACCTACTTCAGCTCATTTAACATTACTTGAACACACTGAATGATTCCTGGCGAGTGCTAAAATGCAAAATAAATAAAAGGAGCATGGGCCACTTGAAGTATGAATTTTGCACTGGCCGATTGTCCCTTTTGCCCAGAAGGCCCCTCTCAAAACCATAGGCATCCCTGCCTTTGCCTAATCCCTATACAAACATCTCTTCCTCCTTGGGGAAGGCTTTCCTGACCATGCCTTGGCCTGCTCTTTATCTCCTTGCCTGCTCTATTTTTCTTCAGAAAGTGGTCCTATTTCATTATATTTTGTAAGTTTATTTGCTTATTATTTGCCTCTCCCCACAATCCCCAGTACCCTGAATGTAACTGGGCATAGAGTAAGTTTTAAACACCTGTTTAAATAAATACACCTACCTCCCAGAGATACTAAAAATCCATCCTCCACTTTCAGAAAACAACATTTTCCAAGTAGTTTCCATCATTCAAGTCAGACAATGTCACCCAGCAAACAAACAAACAATGGCAAAAGAGCCATCACTGCGTGTCCATCCCAATGACGTCAGAGCCACCTACTGCTCTCCATCAACCGAGTGCTTAGCAGCAGAGATGCCCAGAAACATAGGCCAGCTCTAATTCTTTCCCTATTGATTCTTGGGGCCCCACTATTTTCCCTTTCCAAATGGACTTTATGCACTTGACACTTGCTCAAAAGGCCTCTACCCTCCGCTCTATCGTAAATAACTGATTACCTAATCTGAGGTAACGTAGGATCTGATTAAGGCTAAGGAAGACATGGAGGCTGAAATCCTGTTTGCAATGCACAGTGCCATTAGAGAAAATTAATCACCTTCTAACCAGTGCTTCTGTATTTTGGCCCCAAGCAGCCGAAGAGGAGAGAGAAGCATCCATCCCCTCATCAGAGCAACACCAAATACTGCTGCAGCCAATCCATCAGGGAGGCGCAGGACCACATCAGGTCAGTGTGGCAAAGAAAGTGCAAGGGCATTCAGATGAAAATGGAGACAAGCATCCACGTGGTGGTAGAGAACAGTATGGGGTGACGCAAAAGTTATGAAATGATGGCTTTAGTAGTTAGGTGTGTGTTCCCAAGAATATGGCACTAGAAATCATATTCCCAATGTATCAATGGACCATTCCCCCAAAGCCTTAAATACAAAATCTCAGAAGACACAATCAATGTTCACTTCAGCTGTGTATTTTGGAAGTGACTATTACAAAACCTAACACACATAAGTGACCAATAAGAGAAAAATTGGGAAGCGTTTATTAAATTCCGATTTGCACAGTGTACATTGTACTAGCTAGCTCATGTTCTTTAGTGCTGATTCCTTTCTTTCAAAAGGTAGCATAAACCCAGTGAGGAATTGCATGGTAGTATCTATTGCCATACTTTTAAATTCCCTCAAAAAAAATGTATTAAACGATCATTTAGCCAGGATACGCAGAACTTGCTCTATTCTGGGTTCATGGTATTTCTAGAGTTCAAGTTCCTTAACTACAAAAGGCACCCTAAAAGACTAAAAACCAACAACTTCACAAAACATATGTTTTTGTACAACTGCAGTTCATTGTCTTGAATAGCTGTTGCCTGCCAAAACACACAAAGAACCAAACCTCTGCAGGTCATCACCACCGCTGGGATTATTGTAACCTTACTACCTTGCTTCTGCAGTCTTGAATCACCCAAGCCTATGGCACAAACCGGGCTGGCAGCTGATGTCATCACCATCATTACATTCTTCACTCATTACATGGCATGGATTCGAACAAATGGATGATCATGTTTAAAATAAAGACCCTTTATAAGAGCTCCATTGTGTGATGCTTCCGGTGTTTGGGCACTACTGGGCCAATTTTCTAATTATTCGTATAACCTTGCATTTCTGAATTAAGAACCCATTGTTTGTGCCACTTCTCATGGTGCTTATCACATTCAATCGAGCATTAGAGCAAATTGCACACTCCCATCCTCTCCAGTAGATTGTAAGCTCTTGAAACAGGGCTGAATCATGCTCATCTATAGATCCCCTGAAGTGCCTGGCACTTTCCAAGTGAATAGAGGCACTTAATAAACATCAGCAGAATTGGATTTTTTGAAGAGACCATACATCAAAAGGAGTAAAAATGAAATTAATTTAATTGAAGCTTATTAAAATGCACTTTCTCCCCTCCCTCCACCACACAGGAAATCCAAGCCAGCATGAGCTGAAGAGCATCTTCAGTATCAGAACTAAAGAGTATTGTTCTTCAGCCTTGCTGTAGCTGCAGGATCCTGAACCTGCACTTGCAACCTCAAAATAAACTTTCACAAGCTGCACATGACCCTGAGCAAATTCTTTAGCGTCACTGAACTTGGGTTTCCCCATATGTCAACTTAAAGTGCAGCTGTAGGGATTTCCAATGGCATAACATAGTTAGCGGGTGTCCAGCACAGTCCCTGGATCATGGTGAGCACATGTCTATACAAGTTACCAACCACATTCTGTGGCTAGAGTTAAGCTGCACTGTGGTATTACCTGAATCTAAACTTTACACTATTAAATAGTACCATGTAAACATCACATACCTAAGTTGAAAATTTAATACTGAAAGAAAAAAACCGACACTCATTCCAGAACTGAGAAGAAGTTAAAGAGTATTCCCCATTACATTCAGATTGATTATGAATTGGCAATGGTGTAAAGTGGGGGGGGGGGTGTGTAAGAGAGAGAGAGAGAGAGAGAGAGAGAGAGAAAGAGAAAGAGATGCGTGCATAGGCAGAGTGCCTCTTTTAAAAACAGAGGTTGACTCATTGATGTATTCATGCAGAAAACTATGCAATACGGACAATGTGGTCAGGGTTGTTTCTATGGAGACATCTTTGTGTACTAAATGGAATAAATGGCTTATTTCACAAGATCATAAAGAACAAACTTTGTTGTTTTTATTTTTTTTTTTTATTTTTTTTTGAGACAGAGTCTGGCTTTGTTGCCCAGCCTAGCTCACAGCAACCTAAAACTCCTGGGCTCAAGCAATCCTTCTGCCTCAGCCTCCCAAGTAGCTGGGACTACAGGCATGCGCCACCATGCCCGGCTAATTTTTTCTATATATATATTTTTTTTTAGTTGTCCAGATCATTTCTTTCTATTTTTTAGTAGAGACAGGGCCTCGCTCTTGCTCAGGCTGGTCTCAAACTCCTGACCTTGAGCAATCCACCTGCCTCGGTCTCCCAGATTGCTAGGATTACAGGTGTGAGCCACCGCGCCCGGCCCAAACTTTGCTGTTTTTAAATGTTCCTTGGTGGGTCTCATCTCCTATTCAACCTAACTCAAGCCTCCACTCCTCTACTCAAGCTCAGCATCCTACATCCTCAATCTCAGCAGGAAATCTATGTTCCACTAGGGACCTGGAAGCCACCTCAGCCTTACCCATATCAATCTTTCCCTCTCGGCCCTGCATGCAGTATTCCTCACCTTTTCAAGACCAAACCTTCTTTTTTTAAAAAAAAAATAATAAATTGCAACTAACTGATGGGCACACAAAGGCACAGGAGGAAGTTAAAGTCATCAGAAATCAAGCAGGGGGGAGGAGGGGAGGGGTAAAAACCCACCTAATGGGCACTTTTATAGCCCAGACTCAAGCCATGCAACAAAAACATTTGTACCCCCTTAATATTTTGAAATTAAAAAATAAAAGTATCTGTGATGAAAGAAAAAAATAAAAAATACCAAACCATCCACCCACCTTTACTCTCATCAGCTCCTGCCTTCTCAAGACTGTGCTCCATTGGTTTTATCTCTCTCCTAAATTTTCAACTCCTGTCTTTTCTCTTGGCCTAGATGTATATTTGAGCCTTTGAGATTAAACTACAACCCCCCTTTCAACACATTTCACCCTCTGGTTACAGCCTGGTCTTGGCTTCCCTCATTGCTTCACTTAGGACATCCTGGTCTGCTGCTCTCACCACTCCACTGATGCTGGCCTTGCTCCCTTACTAAGGTGACTCCTCACCTGCCAGACCCAGAAGGCCTTCTCCGCAATTGTCTTCCCAGTCCTGTCAGCTGCATTTGACACTGAGGATCACTTCCCTCTTTGTAAAACTCTACTCCATTGGCCTCTGTGTCACGATGCTCTGACTCTTCTACACCTCTCTGGGCTTCCTTGCCTGTATCCATCAAAGGCACTGTTTCCTCCCAACACAGGCATGGTTCTCTCCCTCACCTCACTTCACCTCTACTCAAATGCCCGTTCCTCCCACGCAAGTCTTCCTAAACCACATTACACCTGGCCTTGCTCTCCTTACCCTGCTTTACTTGCCTTCATAGCATTTATGACTATCTTTCGTTATGTGATATATGTTTATTAACTTATCGACTACCTGTCCCTCCCACTGAAAGCAGGTAAGTCAGACGTTAGGTTATCTGAAAAGATATATAATCCTTGAATTTACCATCGAGACAGTGAGATATGTGCAAATAAAAACAGTAGTTGCCTATGATTAAGCCCTCAGTAAGTACCAGGTATTGGAACAGGCATCTCACCCTCTAGACCAGACATCCCATCACAAGAGGAAACTCAGGGTCAAAGGGTCACTGACCACCACTGAGTAGCAAAGGTAACACTTGCACCAGGGCTATTCCCTGCAAAGCACTTCCCCTGCATCATCTTTGCTGAATGAATGTGAGCAGCAATGAGTTGTAATAGAAATCAGAAAAGTATTCCAGCTCTGATAAACAGAGAGCCTTTACTGAGTGAAGAGATAAAAATTAAACTTAGTCTTGAAGGATAAATAAGACTTTGATATGTGCAGAAAAGACGGGACAACAGATGTTTGATCAGCAGCTATAATTCCTGAGAGCCAGGGCAGGAATGCCCAGTAGCCTGGAAGCACCTGGATATTTTTTTTTTTCCCCTCTTGATTTAGAGAAAGATAATTTTTATTCTTAAAAAGACAATTTATTCTCTCAGAGGCAAATAGTGAGACAATAGCAATAGGTTTATTGTACTTCTTTAAAAAACCTAAGACGGGAAAGAGGGGAAAAAATCAGAGAAGTCAGGATGAGTTTATTTACTACATATTAATTATTGATTCACTTACCTATTCTGCATCTGTTTATTAGGGGCCTACCCTCTATAAAGAGAGTGAGCAATAGGAAGATGAATAAAATACTGGCCAGAAGAGCCCATAATCCTACAGCTATAAATTAGTATAAAAAGATTATAATGGTAAAATTACTGTCAGAGGGATGCAGATGAAGCCCTCCAGGATCCCAGAAAATGGAGAAATCATTTCTTTTGAAGCACATCGAGATGGCTATCAAGTGGTGAGGGGAAGTAGTGGTGTCAGAGAAGTCCAGTTCTCCCCCATCAAAGATTCTTTGTGCTTTTTCTTCTTATTGCTTTTGTTTTATTTCTAACTTTCTCTCTTTATCCTTTCCCTATGAGAGATGCCTACTATAGGGTCATCGAAGAGTTTCCTTTATTTCCTGGTTGTTTTCTCAGTTCTTTGCCATAGAAGAACACACACAGATATTCTGCGTGTGGTGCCAAACTCGTTTTACCAGACATTGAGAGGAAATGCCCACAGGCTGGTTTTCAGGTGCTTCTGTGGAGAGCAGTTTCAGTTCCTTCTATCCTCTCTCTGCAGACCATCATTTAATGCCCAAAGTCTTTGCCCACTGCTAACAGAGAACCTCCCACGCAAATGTCATCTCCCTCATCATACACATGGTCCAGAACATCTGAGCTACCCCAACCTCTGCAATCATTTGCTTCAGTAACCCTTGAAGTGTTGTGGTTGACCTTAGTCCTACATGGGACCTGAACATGTCTTATCCAGAGTGACTTTTCCCATCTCCCCTTAAAGCCTCCCGAATGACACTCCTAACTTCAAAGCCTGCAGGCAGGACTAGTGGAGTCTGTACCCCATGGTGGGATCCAACATGTAAAGCAGACAATGGCGTGGGGAGAGGAGGGAAGGGGAGAGATGGAAAACTGAGAGGGAGGGGACAGTGAGGCAGGACAATTTCCATCCAGGATTTTCTCAGGGGGTGGAGCTATCCCGTCTTTTGCTAGGGCCCTGCAGCATCATGAACAGGACCAGATGCTTGGCAGGGCTGGAGAAGTTCTTGCAGAAGGGGTAGATGAGCACACACCTGGTGGTCTGTGGGGTGATCTCCACTAGGGGGACAGCAGTCATCCTATCCACCTAATTCATGTCTATATGCCCAAAAGTGAAAAGTGCTCAACACTGACCTTAAGAGGTGAGCAAGTTGTGAGAGTGACCAGCATTCCATTAATTCCACCAATATTTGAGGGTCAGTGTGCTAAGTGCTAGGTCTATAATAATGAACAAGACAGACAGAATGTCTATCATGGGGTTACTGTCTGCCCAAAAGCTTTTTCCTCTTTCTCTACTTCAAATGGGCTTGATGTTCTGGAGTCAATTCTATGCCTCCTGTATCGTTTGCTCCTGTATTTGCTCTCTTCGGTCAGGCTTACTGCTATTGACAGCATCTTCCCTTGCCATTATAGTTCATAGACCCAGGAGCTTTGGCTAAAGTAGGGAGGGCTGGGAGGGCAGGAAGAAATGCTACTAATTATAGCAAGATTAAATCATTTGCTCTGGGTCATTCAATTAGACAATGGCAGATTTAAACAAAAATTCCCCAAATCTCCCAGATTGGATTAAATCCTTCTGCCGTACCTATAGCACCTTGAATCTCTTCTTTTGCATCATTCATCACTCTTGCAGCTCTACTAGAGCTGATACTATCACTATCCTTTTCACTGTGCTAGCCCTTGCATCTAGCACACTTTTGGAAAATAAGTGGACAAAAATATTTGTTGAACTGTCTATTTTAAGTGGTTTCCTAAATCTAAAACTATTTTCCTTGTACAAGATGCTTTTTTGAGCCTGGAGAAGGCATCACTGGGATAAAAAGGGCCTAGGACCCGAGGCAGAATTTAAAGAGAAGGAAATCTAAACCACAACAGATTGAGTCAGAGGTGCGGATAAAGTTGTCCCAGGTGTATAATAAAGAAATGAATCTGTGTGGAGTCAGAGATTCAAGGTGTGTAGTAACACAGAGATTTCTTACCCATTGCACAAAGCTGCTTGTGTTCAGGTCCTGCCACTTTACAGAAAGCTCCTTGGCTTGTGGCTGCTGCATCAGGCACAAAGAGAAAAGAAAGGGCACAAGGGGACATGGGCAAGGTGAGAAGGAGAAAGACACATGTGCTTCGGGAAATCACTGGCAGCCAAGGAGGACTGTCCTTTCCAACCTGTCCCTACACATTGTGGAGATGCTGGAGAGTTCCCTTTAAGAAAAATGAGTAGAGAGCCAATGAGATTTTGAGGCCAGGGAAGCCACTCACACTAGAGAGGCCAGAACTCTTGAGGTTGGACAGAATCTACGTCCTGCCCAGGGAATCCAAGAGAACCATAAGGAAATGTCTTCCGGCTGGAGGTTGTCATTTACCAATGTTGTACTACTGTGCTTAAACATACTCTTGCAGCCGACATCACTGGGCAAGGCTGCACCCTTTTGGGTAGAAGACAGAATCTCGCTGTTATAATTCCAAGTGCCAATCTTCTTGGGATGAGTCAGAACTTAGGATAGAAATTAAAGACTAGGGATGTGGGCCTTTGAATGGAGAGAGGAAAGTCCTTCTCTGGGCTTTGCTCTCTTTGTTTGGGGCTCAGAATCTTAGTCATGCTTACAGATCTGAAGGCAAGGCTAGCTCTCACTGGGAGGAAGCCTTCTAGGGACCCCATGAAGGAGAACTAAGACCCACGGTATACCTCTTTGAGTAGCCATAGCTAGTAGCCCACATGCCTCCCCGCTTCCTTCCATGATTCCTAATCTGTCAGAGGAATCTTCAACACTGCCACCTGTCTCAGCTGTGGTTTGCAGAATTGAGGGTAAGATCTATTGCCCACACTAGCATCAGGGCAGCAGGGGCCAGAGCAGTGTTTCTTGCAGCTGGCATGGTGGTGGCAACAGTACAGCAACCCCTTGCCATACAGAGAGTCTCACTTCAGCCCACTTTAGATGGTGACCACCACTGATTCTGACCAAACGGATTTTCCTACAAGGTCTTGCAGAGGAACTTTTGATTCAATCGCCTTTGAGATGTCAAGGTCTTATAAATCTCATGAGAGCAGGCAAGATTTTTGTCGTTTCCTATCTTATCTTTAGCGTCAAATACAGCACCGACCACACAGTAGGCATTTTATAACTAACTGATGAACAAACTAACAAACGAATCTTACAACTATTATAAAAATAACAGTTATGAATGAATGAATGTGCTAAAACCAACATTCACTTAAGAAAGGTAATTACTTACAGATAGTCATGGGTTTGATGATCAACAAAGTGTTAATTTAGAAAAATAGGTAAATTCTATAACTAAATTATTAATGGGAAGGCAGTCAGTTTAGCAAAGACCCTGAGTTAGCATTTTATAATCAACAAGGTGGTTGGCAAAATCTAATGTGAATAGAAATGCATTCAGCATTTTAAAGACAAAAGCATCTTTAGATGAAGTTAATAATTCCTTTGGGAACATTGCCTACCCACAGAAAGTGAAGTGGGCTGTTACTGGGATTTTGTTTTTGTTTTAGCAGGTACTAAATACCAACATTGTATAAGTAGTTTTGGTACACATAGAAGTAGGCATAAAACTGGTCTACTTTAAATCCTGTCAATCCAACAAAACGAAAACAAAACAAAACAAAACAAAAAACCAGAGATAGATTCACCAAGAATAGAATAAATTCACAGTGGCTACAATCTAAGAGTTTTTGGTAAGCCATTATTGTATTCATGCAATAAAGACATTTTTGACATCCTTTAAAATAACATTTCAATTTGGGAAGAATTCACAAGCGGTGATGGGCTTTAAAACAATTCAGCAACCCTTTCTGACTTGCTGGAAATTTGACTATACATACTCTCATTAAGTGAATTTCATGCAGGCAAAGCTGAAAAGTCCCTGAGCTAAATCTTCACCACCATCCCTCTCCTCTCCCATACACACACATACACACTGTGTTTCCTGATCACCTTCAAATACAATAAGACAGGCAGAGAATGCAGGAGTCAGAATCAGTGTCAAAAAACATCACTATGAATTTCTGCTTGAAAAATGCTGAAGGAACTGTGCTTAGCAATGGTTAAACGAGTATAGTCATAGTTAAACCCTTCCAAGGCCTCTCTGTCCACAGTTTGGCAAGGGGGGAACATTTAAAATAGCAAGAAATCCTTAAATAATTAAGCCAAGGATCTCATCTGTTCTTGCATAATCAATTCTTCGGTAGCCTGGGAAGCTCCAGAAGGGGAGGTAAGATCTAAAATTCCCATGAGAGGAAGACCGTAATAGATGGTCAATCTGCATTGTCTGGATCCAGATGGTCTCCTGGGGCAACACACCTGCTCTCTCGGAGCCTCCTGTGCTTTCTGTAAAGTGGGGATGAATGATACACCTTTTCATAGGGTTGCATGGGGAACAAGTGAGAGCCTTCTTCAAAGCCTCTCCTACAGCTTTTACAGAAATCGCTCGCACTCAACTTAGTACCCACCAAGCCCCCCGTTCTGGCCTCTACCTCTGTCCCCCAGTTCCGCCCCCTTCCCACATGAATGTTATCATGCTCCACACTCATAATGGGGCTCAAACTTTTTCACATTCTATTCCCTCTGTCCATCCCCCTCCTTTTTTCTGTTGCCAGTCTAGTCATCCTTCCAGACTCAAGTTTGCCTCTGTGATATTAGTTGTTCCATCTTAATTAAATGCCCATTCAGCATTCTCCCAAGCCACTTTACCTCCTTTGCTACCTTGGACATGCTGTCATCAGCCACCTCTCACCCTTTCCTAGACTATAGGTTTCTTGAGGGATTGAATGTATATTTCACCTCACCACGTACCCTTCTCAGCCCATAGTAGCACACAGTAGACATTCAGAAGTAGGTAGATAAATAAATATTATTTCATAGCTAAGTCTTTGGGGAACTCTTTTGTTTATATCGCTCACTGCTATCTCATGTTGTAGTCTTAGCTCAGAAAATTACTCCTGGATAACAGGAATTGTTTATCAGTTGACAAGTCAACAAATGAAGTCTTTGCATGGTAATGGAAATGGATCGATTCAGTATATAAAAGTAGAATGACTATAGTTTTATTGAATTTGGATTAACAGTATTTATTCTCCCATCTAACTGCTTCCTTCTGACCCCAGTCTTCTTGGATTTCACTGTGTTTGAATCACTGTCTCCTCCTTTTTTTGTCACCATTGATAATTACATGTAAAGAAGAAAATCACATGTTGGGCTGTGTACATATCCCAGATAATCTTAGTAGCCAGTGTGCTTAATGTGGACACCCAAATGAAGAAACTCAATTGAGCATGGTTTTAGTCACTTCCCGTAACTTGCCCCTCTCTGTAGAAGGACTTATTACAATTGCAGCCTGTTGAGATACTATGCAGATGAGATAACTTAGCTTGTTCCAACTGCTGATCCTTTTTTCCAAAATGAGCGAATACAACTTATTACAAGAAAGTTGAAAAAGGAATGTAGAAAATTTTCAAATGGGTTTAATTGTCTTGGTTATAAACAGGGATAATGATGGAGAAAACCCAAATTGAACAACCCAACTGGCACAGTCCTCTTAATCAGCCTCGAATTGGGCTTTTTCCCTGAACCTAATCTAGACGGGAAAAGGAAAAAAAAAAAAAAAAAAAAAAAAAACCCAGCCCATTAAATCAACCGGTGAGACCAAAGCACCATCAAGTGGGCAAAATAAAAAACAACTACTTTTGTGCAGTATGTTTTTAAACCCAACAGACAAATGTCTTCTCGGATCACCAGTCTCTCAGTGTCTAGTGAATTTACAAATTCCCCTTTTAAATTTATGCTAAAAATTAATTTCAGACTTACAAAGAAAGAAAAAACACAACTTCTTTTATTATCTTCCAAACTTGTTAACACAAACACTTGGGACCGCTATATAAATAGAGACGTGTGGGTTGTATAGCATCTGTGTGGTGCTGTTTGCCAAGTATCCTCTTATAGCAACCAGCACTGCCATGACCAGAGTTCCCAGCCATCTAGCCCTTCTCTGGACTTAGATCCCATTCTGGGAAGATGGTAAGGTCACAATTCAATTCTGTGCCACAGAACAAAAGTCAGTATGACAGAGAGGTTAAGTTAAGACAATGGGCTTCTAACAGACAACCTGGATTTGAATTCCAGCCTCCTACTTCCTAGTTTTGTGGCTTGTGGGCCAGAAACCACAATTCTTAATATCTCGGTTTCCTTCACTGTTATAAAAGGGGTTGATAATAATATCTACTTGCTTGGGTAATGATAATATCTACTTAAAAGATTGTTATAAAAATCAAACAAGAGAATATAAATAACCCATCATTGTATCTAAAATTAGGAAATATCCACAAATATTTCTTGTAAGTTTTGTTATTATATTTATTATTCTAATATCTACCATTTTCAATAATGAATCCTTAAAATGGAATTCCATCTAGTGTGGATTCACCCTCCTGTTTGGGATTATGTAATTCTTTAAAGTAGTCACGTGATATATTTCAACAAACAACCATTAGGATTTTGCATCAGTCCTAAAGGTTAAAATGAATTACACTTGTATGAGTGCTGGATAAACTTTTGCAAGGATATTATGTGTGATGTGCAGATATAACCCAAGTGGTGGTTGAATGGTTCAGTGGGTGGGTGGATGCGTGGTTGACTGGTTGGTTTTATGGCACAAAACTCACCCCTGAACTAACACAGAAGGAAGGGGCAATAGTATATCCAAGTAACTGTACCCAAATCTATAGCCAATATGCTTCCTGAATTTCATTTTTCCTAATTGGATTTAGAGACTACCTTGAAACAAGCAAACAATCTACTAAACATTGGCTAAAAGTGAACATTTAAATGGATCTAGTGCAGAGCACAGCGGTTCATGCCTGTAATCCTAGCATTTTGGGAGGTCAAGGTGCGAGGATCGTTTAAGGCCAGGAGTTTGAGACCAGCCTGAGTAATACAGTGAGACCCTGTGTCTACAAAAAAACAGAAAGTTAGGCAGGTGTGGTGTCACACACCTATAGTCCCACCTACTCGGAGGCTGAAACAGGAGGATAACTTGAGCCCAGGAGTTTGAGGTTGCAATGAGTTATAACGAAGACACTGCACTATATAGCTCAGGAAACAGACCAAGACCCTGTTTAAAAAAAAAAAAAAAAAAACTAGCTAAATGAAGTATCGAAGGAGCTAATATTATAAATTCTGAAGGCTTCTTTTTGTTTTCCAAATTGTCCAATACTGAGGATATTTTATTTTGTTTTGATGATATGTACATATCAGAGCCCTTATATATTCCTTATACATGCATAATTAATCTATGTATTTGAATTAGAAGAAAAATTTATTCTTCATACTCCTCAAAAGAAAAGGTAATAACACAGAAATATCTTACAGTCCCATACATAGTATTTGCTGGTTTACATCATTCTCTTGCAAAAGCAGCTTTCATTTAACTCCAAGGCAGAAGGAGGCAGACCAACCACAGGCATTTATAACAGAGACAGATGGTTGAACTGGTTACCTGTCCACAGAAATTATTCAGAGAGGAGAAAATGGGCAACAGAGACTGAATAGTTCTTATTTTCTAATAAACTCAAACTATCCTGTTTATAAGATGAATTTCAATCAAAGCAGCCAAAAATGGGATAATAGAATTCTTACTGCTGTCCTCACTGGAAAAGAATGATAAGAAATACCCCTATTTGATCATGATGGATGATCCTTGCTCTGTATATTCTGGAAAATGAGCACCTCCCTATAGCCTTTGTGAGGAAAAGGAGGGCTTTCCTCTGTCCAACCCTGACAGCTGGATTTAATTGTGCATGGAAGTAAGGAGTCCCTATGGTTTAGCCTCACATTGATGCTGGGCCACCACCACCAATGGCAAATGGTTTCAGCTTGGTCCCTAGACTTTCAGTAAAGACAGCCAAGAAAGAAAATTTCTTGTTTTTAAATACACCTTTGGCCATATTTTTAACCCAGGTCTGCATACTGGATTACCATTTCTTTTTTCTGGAATCTATTTCTCTGCCTACCTAGCTCTTAAAAACCAGTATCACTCAGAATGGTGCTGGTCCAGATACTGATGATTTTTTCTTAAGTCATATGAAGAATATGAACCAATACTTAATAAGGACTTAAAACACTCATACTCAATAAAGATTTAAAACACATATAGAAAAGAGTGCTTTCCCAGGAACAAACTGGAAGGACTAAAGAGGGAACATGGGAGATATGAACAGGGGAGGACTATCTGATGGTTAGGCCCTCAGATCTCTTTCTAGCAAACAGCATCACTCCTACCGTCTAACTCTAAGAGCATAGGAAAAAATTTTAAATTCAATGGAGTCATCTGAATGTAAACTCCAGGAGTTTCCTTTTGTATACTACTTTTTTGGGGGGGTGGAGGGCAAGGGGAAACATAAACTGGCAAGCTCACAGTAATTATAATTTTTTTTCTTAAAAAAAAGAAATCTATACTTTTTAGGTTGGGTGGTAGGTGCATGAATATTCATTTTGTTATTTTTATACTTTACACATATTAACATAGTATAAATCATATTTGTATGTGTCCACCCATTAACAAAAACTTTAGAAAAGAAACTGAAAAAGGAAATTGCATGTATATAGAAAATTGTATGTAGAAAATGTGGCAAAATGTTAATTTATTAATACGAGTGGTGAGTACAAGGGTGTTTAACATTTTCTGCACTTTCTGTATGCCTGAAATTTTTCAAAAATTTAAAATTAAACTGGGCTTTTTAAAAAATAACATGCTGCCACTTTTCATTCTAAATTAAGTGACAAAGTTTAATAGAGTTGATTCATAGAAATGATTTTCTAATTTCTCAAAGGGAGATAGGTTTTATCTTGAGCCCCCAAATAGTGAAGAGTCCTTTCTTACATAAATATCTAAACAATTTACAAAAATGGTAAAACATAATCACAGAGAATCTGAGTAACCTTCAGTTGTCCTGCTTTAGCCACTTGACAGAGCCTAAACTTTCTAAGCCAAGAAACCAGAAAAATCATAGGATTAAGACAGAAGCTGACCTTGCGCCTACCTTTTCAGGGGTGGCATATGACCATGATTTGTAAGTGTCTGCCACTTAATCCTGTCATCAACACATTTTTCTATTGTTTTTGTTTGTTTTCTGTTATCCTTAAAAAAAAAAAAAAAAAATTCCAAGGCTTCTTTTTGAGACAATCCCAGGTATGTAACGTGGTTGAATTGTACCTGATATCACCACACTTGAAGTTTCCCTTCAATACTGACAGTTGGCAGAAAAGACAACCCTAGTCGACTATGAGTAACTATGCAGTGAAGAAACAGAGCACCATGCTCTAATGTACACACTCTGATCAAAATTGTTAGAATGTAGCACAGGCGTAGGTACTACAGATGCCTTGGTAATTCTCACACCAAACTATGCAGGAAAAAAAAAAAAAAAAGATGCACCTCCTGCCTTTGCTCCATGAACTTTTTTGACCAGAATTCTGTAAATTTTTTAAAAAGTATCAAAGATTCTTCTATTTCAGGGAAGGTTACTATATACTCTAAATGTTCTGCATGTGTCCTTTATAAAATGAAAAATCGAAGACATTTCAAACTGAGGCAGGGAATAACAGTTTTGAATGCTTCAAGCATTTCAGTTTACGAGTAGGAAGAGTGAGAGCCCTCTGGTATTTCTTTGAGCTAGAAGCCTAGAGCCTGGGCAGAGTAGCAGAACTAGGCTGATGGGGTCTTGCCTGCATCAGGAAAAAAAATGAACTTGGAATGAATTTGTTCTCCGCCATACACAGCCAAGGGTATTACAATTGTAATTCAATCAGAGAGACCGTAACAGTTCATTCCATTGGAAATCATACAACAAATATGACCTTATACTTTTGTAAACCCATGTATGGCTGAAATACTACACACTACTTAAATAATGGAAAAAGAGGTTTTAATATAAGTGGATTTTTTTAAATTCTAAAAAAATCTTTAATTGTAAAAACCAAAAAAGTGAGGCTAAAAAGGAATAAAAATCAAATCCTATAAAGTTAGAAGTGAACTAGATTTCTTAAATGTTTGCCACTTCACTAATTCTTTGAATATTCTAATTGGCCAAGCCTACCTGCATGTAGCTTATAGCATATTTTTCAATTTGAGGCTAACCCTAAAATTCTCAATGCTAACATTCATGCCTTTCCCATTTACCCCAGCTATTGCGAGAGCCTCCTAATAGCTTTCTTGCTTTCACTCATTCTTCCCAAATATATTCATCAAATTCACACTATGTGTCAGGCACGGTACTAGGGTGTTGTTATTCTGTTGTGAAAAAACAAGCGTGGTGTCTGCTCTTGGTATCTGCTCTCAACAAGGATTTCAATCTTCTTTCAACCTACCCCTCACACTCTGCCCAGAGGAATATTTCTAAGACACAGCTGCGTGCATATCACATGCTTGCTCAAAATTTCCACTGGTTCTCTTCCTCCAAAATCTTTCACCTCCAGGCCCCCAAGATCAGGACCTTATTTTAGGGTGCCTCTTACCACCCTTCAACCTCCCTCTACTTCAAACTTTCTGTTCCCCAAACAATCCCTGACTTTTCTTACCACATGGCCCTTGCCCTCCTGTTCCTTCTATATAATATTGAGCTTGGGCAGATCAGGTCATATATTATAAAGGAAGAAGAAATAAATATGGTGGAATCTGCATAAAAAAAAAAGGTACAACAATACTTATGTAGGCTGCCTTGAGATGGGTTTAGTTTTTAGCAAAGATAGACAAAATACTTAAATAGAAATTCATCTATACAAATAAAATTATTTCCTTGCAAGGGACAGAGAATGACAGTGCACATATCAAGCTGTTCTCACTCTATAGGCTTCAGCACAGTAATTTCTACAGCAGGGCCATGTATTTGCCTCTCCAAGTACATATGGACTTCCCTGTAACAGGCCCCTTACTTATATTATGGAAACCTGTTACCTCTGCCTCTATTCCCTGTACTCTACGGCCCTTCACCTCCGTACCAATCAATATGTATAAAGAGAATGAGAAATAGTGAGACACGATATTACGTAAAACTCTATTTGGAAAACATTGACTTAGAATCATTGGTTGTGTGATCTTGGGAAAGTCAATCAATACTTCCCTTTGAGCCTTATTTTTTAAATTTGAAATTAGAAAGAAATGAGATATTTATGTATTTATAAATTAGAATTAATAAATTATTTATAAACTAATAACAAAAAAATAAATTAATGGTTTTGTGCCTTGCATGGCTCATTATAGTAGTTTAATTTCCCACATTACATACTTCCAAAGTAGGCTTTTGGCTATCATCACTACCCTCAAAACTAGTGCGCACCGTTTTGTGTGTTCATCAAAAATATATTGAATATCCACAATGCTCCAGGTTCTATATAAAGAATTGGGAATATAAAGATAAATAAGGCATTGTTCCTACCCTACAGAACTCAGGTGATGGTGACCAGTGTGATTAACAAATACTTGTGTGCTACAATGGAAAAATATTTTTATTTGGTGAAAGAAAAAAGAGTGAGGAAGCCATTTCTTCGAAGACTGACACTGTGCTGAGCAATGTACAAGGAAAACAATCACGCAATTAGAATTGGAATACAAATGACACATAAACATGTATAAGCATGTTAACTCCTCACAAATTCAGTATAAAGCCCCATTGAACATATGTAGATGAACAAGGTAAGGAGGGTGGGTCAAAATAGGTAAAGGGACGTTTAGGGCACATTTAAAGAAGAGAGTTTCCCCATAGGTGCTCAGGCTTTTGAGAGTGAGTCCAGAAAGACTTGAAATGGAATATTACGTTTGGAGAAAAGTCTGAAAAGCCTTAATTGCCGTGCCATGGAGATTTGAGGCGTTTAAAGATACATTTTGACATGGAGAAATATGGCACAAGACTCACATCAGATCACTTCTTCTGGATAAATGTTACCTTGCAAAGTAGAGAACAGGATATTAGTGAAAGGAAGAGAAAATGGTCAGAATTTAGGAACAAAGCTTTGATGGCCACAAAAAGGAACACATGGAGGGCATTGCTAAGCTAAGAGGATATGGATTTGCAGTAGAACAAATTGCCAACTGCACAACTGTCTCTAGCCATGTGGCTGCAGCCAAGAAACCAAGCAGAGGAATTTCCTTAGAATTTGGGTAGTGGGCAGCAGCTGATGAGGCAAGGGCTCTAGAGCATTGGTGGGAATGTCATTCGTATTACTGACTGGGAACTCCAGATGGTGTATGGAGGCAAACTCATCCTTTGAGACTATTGAGAACAGAAGGTAGAGTCAAGAGACCTAAGGTAGGAGAGAGGTGAAAGCTTAGGAAGCAGTAGCAGCAAAGCAGATTCTCTCTGCTAGATGGCTAGGCGTCTGAGGAAGCCGGTTTATTAGGAAAAAACACAATATGAAAATCGAATTCACCAAGGACTACACAAAGGATGGAGTGAGAAGAAGGCTACAAGGGCTACTCAGTTCAGAATGTTTTTTACATCTACTGAACATCAGTAGATGCTGATGATAAGGATGGGAGGACGGAGCATAAAAGACATATGACTTTAAAAGAAGAAATATCACCAAATAATGGTTGTAGAATCATGACCTGATTGCAGGAGCAAAAGGATTAGGACAAAAACATCCTTCACTAAAGGGGACTTTAAGAGATGCTACATCAATGCAGCATGTCCAGATTTTAGTTAAAGCATCGATGATGAAGCTATAAGGGAGTTTTTTTTCACATTAGGAAGATACATATCATAAAACAATGGTGCGCTCCTGTGATGGTAATTACGTAATCATTTGTGGTCTACTACTTACTTGGCATCGAATGTTTGTCATCAGAAATAAACACTATTTATATCAACACATGTCTACTGCACGAAGGCTCAGAAGTAAATAAATTGCACTTCCTTCTAATCAATAGACTTACTATAAAGAGAAAAATCATGCCCACATGAGGACACTTGACAATGAATTTAAATCTTCATTATCTAAGTATTCTAACTAAATTCTTAAAACCCTTGTTCTCAGGAACGATCAGAGTCTGGAAGTGTAAATTCCCTACGTAATTATTGTCCTCAGAAGTGCTCATTCTTAAGACGGCCAGAATTTCTCTTTTGGTTTCCCTCTCCACCAATCCTCCTCTGACATGTCAAGCAATCACACTAGTATTTCCCTTCCTCAAATACTATCAGCTCCCTGAGTTTCAAAGAGCTAACAGCATTCTGTTTGCTGGAATTGATTATCAAAATCACCATGATTAAAATTTTTATCTAAGCCCCTAGTGTTTGGCAGCTGAGCCCATTATGAACTCCCCGGTAATGAGGGGGGGATATAATAATGTTCATGAAACTTGGCTTCTTGTTCAGTCAAACTCCACTGGAGATCAATATGCAGCCACCTTCCCATGGCAGGCAATAATTAGTGCATTAGAGCACTCAGATAATAAACCAGAAACCCCGTAGTATCCCTGTTTTACTCTCTGAAGAATGTTGCTGTGAATATGGAATTAGAGGTTGACTATGCATCTTCCACACCCTGGTATCACGTTTTAAGGTTTAACCGAACAGCATCAAACTTGGCCTGGCCTGGCCTTAAGAACCTCAGACTCAAAAGCTTTTGAATTAAGGAATGATGACTGTGAAATTATCTACTGTAAATAGTCCATTGTGAAAACTAAACTAGGTGGTATTTTACTGCTCTAAATGAGTAGATTTAAAAATAAGTTAACATCTTATTTTTAGTTAAGATTATATATATTGAGATTCCTGTTAACAAAAGACATTGCAAAAATTGTAATTTTTTTCCCCTGAATCTTACAAGTGACAAGAGCTGGACTCACTGGCCGGGAATTCTCTATTCCAGGCAAGAAACAAAATTAGGAAACGAGATCACTAAAGGCAACAGAATCCCTCAGAATGTCTGTGGAAGTACAGCTTTAAAAATTCATCATATTTACAGGAAAGATAGGTCATCCAAAATCTACTTCGGTTTCTGGTTGAATTATACAGATTCATAATCAGGAATATGTTTAAATTTTAAACTAGAATATACAAAACATCTGTGCTATTTGAGTAATCTAATACCAGTAACTGTACCACCCACACACACCCTCACATACACAGTTAACCTCTACTCTAGAGGACACCACAGTCAGCACGATGTAGGAAAATTGATTCCCTAGGGAATAGGATGAATACACAACAAGAGTGGTAATTAATCTAAAAATTCTACCTGCTTTATTTATTGGTGACATTTCTGTTTGCAGGAGGTTTTACATTTCCAACATAAATTGCTACCTGGAACCCTACAAAAACTCTTTCCTGGGTCCTATATTATGCTTTGCAACCATTATTCCTAATCCTGTTAACAAAGCTGGGACTTTTGCAAGATTCTATAGTGAGGTTGCCTTTTAATAATACTAATTGCCAAAGGCCACCAGTTAAGAAGGAAAAGAGGGAGGGTTTCAACCCATTTTACTCCCAGGTCAACACTAATCCCCCTTTAGATGCCTAGATAGGCTGTTTCTCTGTCCTGAACATAAATGTGGTAGGATTTGGGAGAAGAGATCCTTATAGATTTAAGTGGTTCAGAGAAGACTAGCGAGAATAGGTAAGACTTAGGCTGGACTCCAAGGCTGTGTAGGTTCAGGGTAGGGGGCCTTCCAGGGAGAAGGAAGTACAGCAGCAAGGGCGTGGGACATGATGTCCGTAGAATATGCTAGTGACAGTGAGAAAACCAACCTTATTAGAGAACACAGTAAACCACGACTATTAAAGGAAATGGGGTTCAAGAGACAGCTTTTGAAAAGCAGATTATGGAAGACCTTGAAAGCCACGGCCAAGTGTAGGGTTTGGACTACATTGGAGGTGATTGAAGTTTCATGAACAGAAGAGTAAACAGACAAAAACAGTATTTGGGAAAGATTAATCTGGAACTGGTACACAGGATAGATTTCAGAAACACAAGCATGGAGACCAACAATGGGGAGCTGAAAGACTGTCAAGAGAAACAGCAGGGAGAATCATTTTTAACACAGTTGATTGCTTTAATGACATTTCAGAGCAACTTACTCCTTCCTGCCTTGCTCTAAGTCTGAACAATCCGCCACCGAACATTCCATGTGACAAGAGATGCAGCTTTAGGAAATATATCCACAATCAAATATTACCTAGGAAACCAAATATAACTAAATGCAAAATGCTACCCCACACTGGGAACTAGCTGTGAAATTTGGTTATGGCTATGTTTATTGTTCATTAAACTTTATATAATAGGAAAATATGCTAAATTAATCCACATGCAAATTAAATAAGTTAGATGTTGGAAATACATGTGGTGTGTTGTGGAGACTGGAATAAAGCCTCTAACAATACTGAGAGTTTATTTGGCTAAACTCACTTGTTTTAATACTTTTTTTTTTTTTCAAATTGCTCTGTTCTCAGGATTTTTTCTGAGTCGGGGACAATAGGCACGTGTGCATATGTGTACTGAACTGTAGGCCCTTTTCCAAAGCTCACCTTCCCCCAACCCCACCACCAGCAGGACACTGATATGAGCTTTAACCAAATGACACTCTTGAGTGCCAGGGTGAGGGAGCCATATGGGAATGTTAGGTAGGGAAAGGAGAAAGAATGCTTATTCTTGAGGATAAATAAGTTCCAAATAATATCTCCCTGCCCAAATCCTTTTTTCAGAGATAAAATTATACCCCAGATATTGAGAATTCAGGTGGGATAAAGGGGCTTTCTGCCAAACATCCTCAAAGGTAGACAGATACCTAATCTGTGGCCCAGACAGACACATTATAATTACAGAAATACGTAACTTGCCAAGTGACTGAGATGCAACCAAAAGTTCATGCATGACTCGATCAGACACAGAAATAAAGACATCTAGATAGAAAAAAAAAATATTTCAGAACAATTAGGAAAAGTCCTCAAGGAAATTTCTATTTATTTATTAGGCATTATGTATATATCAAAATGTACTTACTTTTATTTCTATAAACATGTATTTGGTTTTACTTATATAGGATATCTGGGTCGAACTGCAATTTTAGATTTAGTGGAGGGCTGATTTCAAAGAACACTTAGTGGATTTACTGGGAAATAATGCCGAGAGTCAGATGCTATTGTTTCCTATCAATGCTCCTGAGGGTTGTTACAAAGCGTTTACAAGGTTTGGCTGAATTTTCCCACAGAGAAATAAAAATTTTGCAACCCAGGGTGTGCAAAAATCAAGGGACTTTTGTGTTTTATGTTTTCAGTATATAGTGAATCTAACTTCTTCAGCCATATAGTACTGGTTTTGGTAAATATAAAACTCAGCAAAAATTGATGAAATGAAATGAAAGTTCTACTGTCTTACTTGATCTCTAGAGTACTGAACTATTACCGGGAATCTCATTGTGTGTAATAAACCACAACATCTCTTTGAACGTGAGTGCCACAGGAAAAACCAGGACCAAGAGGCTCCTTTCCCACGTACGTTATAAGAGCCTTTTCTTGCAACCACAATCCACTATAAAAGCATTTCACTCATATGTAGATATGTCTGTCAATAACTGCCCAGAAACTTTAAGGCTATCCAAGAGAAAAGAGAAAGGCAAGAGTGAAAAGAAATGAAAACATCTTGCAGTTTCCACTTTTCATCTGAAGAAAGAAAGTGCATATCGGGATGCTTATTATAATTCCTGTATGGCTAAAAGCATTCCTTCTGGCTAAAAAATACCTAGTCCTCGTAGAAATACTATTCATTTCATGAAAAGAATACTAGAATCTTGGAACAACTCAGACTTTGTAAATACGCATGGCTCAGTCATTCCTCCAACAAATATATCTTAAATGTCCATTATGTGCTTGACCTCATATTCTGAAACAAGATATTAATAATTGATATGATTATACGTGTTTTTCCTACTGCCTTGTACTTTTATACGTTTTCCAGATTTTCAACAGTGAGCATGTATAGTTTTATTATCCAAAAAAAATCTGGTAAAACTAAAACAGTATCAACAATGCAAGGTCCCGTCATTTATTCTGTGCACAGGCAGCAAGATCATAAATGCAGAGCAGCACTTGGGGATCAAAATAAAGATGGTCAATGGCCAAAAACACTGCCTGGCATAGAAACATCTCCACTTTCCTGAAGTCTCCAAATTCTTTGTTTGAAAACATGTGCTAATTTCATTTCGCAAAGATCCGCAGGATAAAGGCAGGTGAGAAAACAAACTATAATTCTAAGTAAAGAAAATCATAAGAACAACTAGCTGCACAAGCCAAATCAATCCCTGCACCCACTGAGCTTAATCAAGTGTTATCACAGGGACTGGAGAAAAAGCCATGGGGACCTCGTAACAGAAACTCAAATGAAGAAACACCTGATAGAGACACATTTTCAGGCATTTAACTAGCTTTGTGCAGCTTCTTGCGGTGTTTTCTTTGACCGCAGAAGGCTCTTTGCAGAAGGTCTGTCACTGGAGTTGATAGTTTTCTGCCAAAATAAATACGTAAATAAATAGGCCCCAGAATATCCCATACTTCCAGGACTGATGAGAAGCCTGAAATTATCACTAGAATGTGTGGCTTGAAGCACATTATGCATTATGTCTTTTCCTTCCACCTTAGTCTCACAGTGCAAAGACGAAGAGAGGTAAAAAGAAACAGGCTGATGTCCATTTCCAATATAGGTGAAGTAACAAAGATTGGAACGACGATTGACCTGATACGACCAGGAAAAAAACAACGGCTCAAAGCACACTGGGCGGCAGGCAAAAAAAAAAGGGGGGGGGGGGCGGGCAGTGGTTTCTGAAAGAGAGAAGATAATCAAGGTAAGACCTAAGATTGTCCCAGTTTATGGCCTTGAGAGAATTTCTGCACGATGGAGCAGGGAAGGGGGCGCAGGTGGAGGAGACCAGCCGACTCCTGCAGTTGAGGAGATGAAGCTGAGAATCAGGAGAGACCGTCAGGTAGCTGGAATGCAGAGCTGACGTGGATGCGTTTTTTTTTTTTCTTTTTTTTTGTTTTTTTTTTTTTATTGTTTGTTGTTTATAGGGGTACAGGTGTTTAGGTTACGTATGATGCCCTTGCCCCCCCTTCCCCTCAAGTCCCAGTCCCAAGCATGGATGCGTTTTAAAGACATGATATGGAGCTAGAGAAAACAGACATAAAAGATCACATGTTTTATGATTCCATTTATGTATTCAAGGAGAGACAAAAATAATGTATGCTGATACAAATCCAAATAGTAGTGGCCTTAGAGAGGAGAGGGGCTAGCTGGAAGGGACTCAAGAGAAGACCCTCTGGGAAGATTGAGCTGTCCTTTATTTCATTTGGGCTGTTGGTTACATGGGTATATACTTTTGTCATAATGAATGCAAGATCTGTGCATTTTGCTGAATGCAAAGTTTGCCTCAATCAAAAAATGCTCTCCTCCTCCCCTAGAAAGAAAGTAGAGGAGAAAAATGAGCGAAGGGAACCTAATTATATGTATCAGCTCTATTTTACAAGACACGATAAAGTAGTTTTCATCTTTTTGGGGTTTAGATGGGGAAATAAATATAAGAAATTTTAAATCTATAATGAAAAATACATTAAAATCACAACTGTATGTGACTAACAAGGTAATATAAAAATTGTCTTCTGTGAACCAATAGTCTCTCAGTGGATTATTGCCATCACCATCAATAAGTAACCAGCCACGCACACTAGAAATGAATGGGCTATTATTAAACATAGCCGTAAAAATGGTTTACAAATATAGCATGCTGAAGATGGCTGAAATGAAATTAGTGAGGCCACAAATTCCAACGACTCCTAATAATTCCTGGCAAGCTACAGGACCCTCAACTGTAGAGACTATTTTTCCTTGAACCATAGGTCCAAATGTCAACTTGGGATTTGTAGAAACTAATATTTCACCTGTGAGTCCCAGCTCATTTTCAGAGAGAGTTGTGCAAAACACAACTGCAAGCAGTTCTGGCTCTTGCAGAAGCTGTTCGAAATTGCATGCACATTAATATCAACCTCAATGTCACTTGAGGATACCCAAAATCGTCCCTTCTAGATATCAGTGGAACTTAAAAGCAAGAGTGATTTGCATGGACAAGCTAAAACCTGCATCTACAGAACTGAGAATGCCAGCATCTTCATCCTTGCTTTTAGAAGGCCCTGGGCTTAATTACCATCCTCTGGCTTCCCTTTGGCTACATTAAATATCTGTAGGCCCAACAATAAAAACAGATGCAAAGAGATAAGTTTGGACATTATCATTGGTGCTGCCTACTCATAATTGCTCCCTTTGCATCTTTCTTACCTTCTGGATCTTGCCCTCACTATATCACTCTGTTCCTCTCAGTCATACCAACTTCTCCGGACCCAGCCCCCTGCCTGAGTGGATGTACCCAACTTGCAAAATGGCACTTGTTTGATGGAACTTCTGATCCTGCTACCTGAGCAAATCAGTCATAATGATGCCCTTATTTAAAGTGAATAAAGTAAAAAGTGAATAATATACCCCCCACCTCACAAATAGCAATGTAGACACTGAAAATTACAGTATAATTGATGCTAACAGAAATAGTCAAGCTATATGGCTATGTGAATCTTAAATCCCTATGCATTCGGATGAGTTTTCAAGAAGCTTTCCTCTGTGTATTCAGAAGACCCTGGCAGTTGAGTCTAGACTTTGCAGTAGACAAACGTTAACTCCAAATCTTTTCCCCCAGCCTAATAGTTTTGTCACTTTTAGCAAATCACTTGACTTGTCTATATCTCAGTTCTCTTGCCTCTGAATCTGGCATCACAATATATCTACTTTTTAGAGTTCTTGTGAGGTTTAAAAGACAAAATGGCAATGAATTCAGGGCAATTATGGGCACACAGTTACATGTGTAAACAATAAAAACAATTGTATATAAGAGAGGTATTCAAGGTAAAAAAGGATATGAAGTGGAATATATGGTAACTATTAATAAAAAATCATCCAAAACTTAGGAAAAAGGATAGGGGGAAAACCACGTCTTTTCAATTATATATAAGGACACTATTTAACAATACTACCCAAGAAATATTTAATTCTATTGGAGAATGTGTCTGTGTTTGATGCTGATACTTACTATTAATTGGAGTCCAGAGACCCCAATACTTACTATTAATTGGGGTCCATGAGATGACACGTTAACCTGTAGATTTACGTTCAGTAGAGAACACGACATCAAAAGTTATGGGATTTTTGCTCTGTGGGACATTCACCAGTTTTAAATCTAACCTGAATTTGTATTTTAATATTTTTAGTGCCTATAAATATCTAGTTCTTCAAATATTCTTTTGCCATCTTGTTGTTTACACTTTACCATCTTGTTGTTTCCCTTGTTAAAGAGTTAAATAAATCCGACACATATTCGTTCTATATTTGTATGAGTGTTTTGTTTTTAACTTTATAAAAATTATATTTGTATGAGTCATATTTTTAACTTCTTAAAAAAATTATATCAAAGAATAGCCCACAGTTCCGTAGGGGCTATTCTGTACCATGTCCTAAACTTCACAGTTACAAATTCAATTTATGTTTACAACATTCTTGCAAGACAGAGCCTACAAAATATCTGCTTTTTAGAGGCACAGAGGAATTATTAACTTGTCCAAGGTAACACACATATTAAATGACAGTCAAGATTTGAACACAGACCATCCCATTCCACATTAAGGTCTCATCCGCTGTGCTACATGACATATATTGGAATTTCAGTAAAGCAAACAAATGGGAATCGGAAGATCTAGGCAAACAGAGAATGAAAATATAAATAGTTTGGGGGTTTGGGGGATATATCCTAATTCTAATTCTGTAATTGCTAAAGATATTCTAATTCTAAATGGCCTTATCTGAGTGTTAAGACAGACATACCTACAGTTTTCAGAATTCCACAATATGATAAAATTAACAACAAAGACCAGTTTCCCTGTTCCAATCCTATATACTTATGCAATTTGGTTGTCTTTGAAGACCTGCTTAAACACCCTAACCTAGTAACTAGTATACATTTTAAACTGTTAATATTTCTAATAATGACTAAGTAGTAGAAAAACTAACAAGAATGTAAACTTTCATGTCAGACAAACTGGAGTTCAAGCCCTCATTCAGCTACTTAATAACTGTGTGACTTCACTTTTCTCATTGTTAAAATCAGGACAAGAGTAGCATAGTATTTCTTAAGGATTTGGGGATGATTAAAGGGATGACATCTTTATAAAGTCTCTAGTAGAGTGTCAAGAACATGCTAAGGAATGACAACTGTCAAATATTATTATTAGTTATAATAAACACTACCATTATTCCTGTTTTTTAAGTACCTACTATATTCCTTGTGCTATTTCAAAATTTTAAGAGACTAAGTGAATAATTCAATTTCATAGGGTTAGAGTCAGGACTGGCATCTAAGGCATTTGATTCTATAGCCAATTAAATTAGTGACTATGCTTTATATCCTTTATAATTTAGTAAGTCATATATATTACAAATCAGCCTTATAAAGACTTGCTTTGTTATAAATAAATTTCCAATATCAATGTCCACCAATGATCCAGTGAAATCAATCAAGATTTGCACCCTATTAGGCCTACATCCAGGATCCAGCAATGAATTCAACATGGGGGAAGTTCTCCCCAGGAACTGAGCATCATCATGTGCATTCTATTAAAGGAGATTAGGAAATCCAAATAATGTGTTTTATATTTTGAAAAATGCAAAGCATGCAAGTTAAACCAAATAAAGCAGAGTACAAATTTCAAGCACTGTGTGATCTTAACCATACTAATGCTCAGAATAAAGACAAGAAGGAAATAGCCAGAATGTTCACAGTGGCTGTACCCTATTTCTCTCGGCTTGCTTGCTGGAATGCCACCTTTCCTTCTCAACCCTCTTCCATGCCATATTTGCTTAGGATATACTTACGAATTTTTCAAGACTCATTCTTCAATTAAAACTGTCCTAATAGGAGCTTCTCTTTTTTGTGGAGTCTCAACCCTGGGGAGAGTTGCCATCACTCTATTCCATGAATCCTCACTGTATGCTGTTCACGATTCTATTGAAGCACCTTCATATGTGTCTTCCCCCACTAGATGATAATGTCTTTGAGAACAGAACTCTATCTTATTCACAATCATATCTGTAAATACGAAATGTCTGGTGAATGAATGAATGAATGATGACATGTATTCCAAGCAGCAAACAACTGAACTTTTCACATATGGCTTATTTGATGGAGAAGTAAAGTATGAAAACATAGGAGGGATATAAACACACAACCAAAAACATAGACATACTGTACTTTGATATATCCTTAAAAATTATTGCTATACAAACAGTTTCCCAATAGCCTAGGTTCATAATATAATGCCTATGTACTTATGTGGACCCAAGTGACAGAATTAGCACACACAGGTCTATCCCCTTGTTTGTACACTAAGTAATGCACATATTGCTTATTTTTTCTGAAGCCTGAATGGGAAATGTGTTTTTAACAGATTAAATCAATACACCAACCTACATTAAAAAAATAAATAAACCCACACAATGAATAAAAAGCAACAGGCTAATCAATAGCCAGTACTGCAGCTTAACAGCCACTCCAGCAGAAAACTGTCTGAAAAGGTGCTTCACACTCCACTATCTGTACGATCCACAGCTGCTTGCTATTGATTTGTTGTGGGCAAAGAACATCTATTATCACATGCCAGTGTGAACCTGGCAATATCTCCAACAAGCAGCCTGCAATGTACGACTAGCAGGGTAGCACGGTGTAGATGGCTGCCGAGGGTGGGCCGAGGACCCACGTCTATTCCCTTTTCTTCCCACAAAGCCATTATGAACACCCAATTTCTAAACTCAGGAACTTAAAGTGTGTTAAAGACTCATGTGCCAAAGACTGTTCCACACGTGCTTCTCCAGGGCACAGAAGCAGTAACAAGACCCCAAAATTGTATGCAACTCAAAACAGTTGGTATGGACATGGTAAAAGGCAACAATGTTGTTAAGGATAGATATGAGGTGTTCAAAATTATTTTCACAACGTAGCTAAAAATGACAACCCTTTTGTATATTTGTGCGTGTATGTAGGCAAGCTGGATTTTACACAATGTTTTTTGATGTTATGAAGGAGAGAGGAACTCAACAGCAGACTGCCAATAGGAGGGGCATTGCCACACAATATGGGAAAGGGATTCTTGATTCACCTAGTGGTGAAATGTCTACAACGTGCTAGATTTACCCAGGCTCTCAGTCCTCATTTAAAATGCCAGTAAGAACCCAATACCCAAGAAGAATGTCCCTATAAGAATCTTTGTAAGATTCCATCTCTGTTCTTGTCCTTAAAATGTGGTCCACCACATGTGTCATCAGGTTGATTTTCAAGTGGTGCCGACTGAGAAGTCAATCCCCTTAGTTACAAATTTTTCAAAAGAACTGAAGATTATCTTTGGAAAATATTACTTATGCATCCTTCCGTGTATTTTATTGGATGCTACATTAACTCAAAATTGATTCTGGGATGATTAGGTCCATTATAATATAAAAACAGCCCTAAAAGTCAACCTAAAAGAAAGAAATTCCCCATGACTTTATCATTACACAAAGTTGTGGAAGGTCATATCTAAAACTATGTAAGACAATTAATAAATCAATTACACTTGGGTTTCCAGTCAAATGGAATTTTTTTTCTATCCCATACAAGGGCATCACACTTACCCAACAATGTATCAGCTCCAGAGAATATGTGTTATACCTTCACTATCACCAGGTTAGCTCTGATAGCTGTCTTTATAAGAGTGAACCTGGAATTCACCTTGCTGCCTCCATCAACCCACCATGCTTTCACAAAAAATGATAGAATAAAATGAAATTGTCCAGGCTTGGTCTATTCGTACTAAATGAGATGAAGTTTTACAATGTACACTCTATTAATGGTGGCAATATCTACGTAACAGCACCTTAAAATCGTCAAGCAAACATCATGCTTGGCAAACAGGCAAGAAAAAAACAAAAGTCATAAGTGACAGAACCAATGCTAGAAGGACAGACCCTAAAATGCAGACATTTTTTAGAACCTTACAAGTCATGATATAATCAACTTTTTTACACATGATGGACTAAGTACCTCATTTTGGAAAACATGAAACCTAGCCATTTCTCTGTCGAGCAAGTTTCTGTTCTTGGATGTACAGTAATAAATTGAGATGTTTTCACTTCATTGAGGATCAATCTGTTGCCCTGAGAAACTGCTCAGGGAAAATGAAATATTCAAAACTTTTTCCCCCCAAAATGCTTTTTGCTATTAGATTTCATCTCTAACCTATTCAATTTTTAAGGGATAAAATTTATTCGAGATAAATACAACCTTCTACAGAGTATTCTCTTCCCAAGAAGTAGGTAAAGGCCAGATTTCCTTGATGGGCACTCCACTTATAATGCCACAACCCGTTTCTGTTATTTTGGTCAAGGGCAAGCTACTTGTGGAATTCATGTTACCAAAACAAAATCACATGGAGTCATTAAGACTTCTGTGTTCTTCCGTATGACTCAATATGATTTTGTCTTCTCCTTCATCCTCCTCCTCCTTCCATTAGCATATTTTATCCCTCCTTCTTTTTTGCAATTCCCCCCTCCCAATTTTGCCCATCATAAGAATGAGCCTGTTCAATTCTGATGGTAACTAACACTCAACTCCTGATGCAAACTAATCTACCAAAAATGTATCAGCAAAGATAAACACATAGAATATCAGACAGGTAACTTCATGTTCTAGATGTTTGTGAGATGAAATAGCAAATTACAACCCAAAGGTTCAAGGTTGATATAGAAAATAATGGTCTATGATACAGTGAGACCAATTTTCTAGGTGGAACAAACTGGCTCTGATAATATTTCTAAAAGAGAAGTTTCCCCACGTGCCTTGAATACCAATCACTGGATACAGCGTCATCCACCATAACAGTTTTAGGCACCCTGCCATTTGGATATATTTGGTTGGATTTAATTGAAAATATATACCCAAGCTTTGATGTCACGTACTGTATGTCTAAATTCTATATATTTATCACACTCCACAATTAAGATGTACTTGCATCATTTCCATATAACTAACCAATCACAGAAGCCCTGGTCCACTCTGAAGGAAGAGACGAGGCAAGCAGGCTGTGTTAGCAATTTGGGATCTTAGGTCTTCTACAATTAAAAGATTCAACTGCATCATTCATAGAATACAATTTGAAATATATTACTCTAAGCCTGGAAATCTCAGAAACATTTTTGAAGCATATGATTTTGCTGCCACAAAAGAAAGCTGACATTTTCCCAATCCTGGTTAGAGTGCTTCATTATATACCAACAAATTGTCCGAGTCAGATAATGTGATCATCTGTATCCTGAACTGAGACACAATCTGCTCTTGATAAAATCAGAAGCAATCACAGAAAGCTGGAAGGAATTCTAGTTGATTTTTGCCAGTAAACAATACCTGGTCCCAGGTAACAGAGAGGAATGTGTCAACGACAGAAAAATACATACATACCTTCTGAAGATTGTACATATTTACATAATTAGAATAACTTACCTTTCTGCCTTTCCTGTGTGGAGAGTCTCTTCCTGACCATTTCCTACCCAGAGAGGGGTGTATTGTGTGATGAGGAATAAACTTGTGAGGGTAAAGCAATATTATGCCATCATTTATAGAAAAAAGCCTTCCTAGTGAGTGCTATGCAGACAAACTGAAGGAAAAAAAAGAACATACAGCACAATTCCCCAAGTACTCCGGATGAGTCCATAACTGCCTGCTTCAGCGTGAAACAATATTTCCAAATCACAAATACAGAAACAGGATTGCTGTAATACCAAAATACTTGGCAAGAGCAATCTTATGCCAAAACTTTCTGTAGACATTTGTGTTCTTTCCATGACAAATACAGAGGCATATGCTTACACATTTAGATGAATGGAGATCACATAATTTTCTCCTTACATTGACAAATTTCCAACTTGTTTCTCCTTAGTGTATCTTAAAAGAATGAAAGAACATATGGAGCAAAAGGCTATTGAGAAAATGGAAAAAAGAACTACGAGATATCACCGTACACATGAAAAAAGTTGAAAAACAAGGAATCAAGGAAAACCAAATAGACATGAAGGACACAGCATTGTAATTGGTGCCTGCTCCCATGTAGGCAAACTATAACATGACTGTACCATTTGCTCAGATAACATCACACATCTTTTTTATAAAACTAAGAGGTCAAATGAGTTTGGATTGTAAAACAAACTTCTAACATGAAGTCTGCATTTAGAAAGTCAGAAGGTCAAGCAGGATCCACTACGTCAGGGCTTTTCAAAAAATTCTCTTTGCAATAGGTGTTCAGAAATTTTAACTGTTTGCTTGTCTTTAAAATGGCCATGTTAAGAAAATAACATGAGAAGGGAGTGGAGACACAGGTTATAGATGCCCACAGCATTCAAATATCTCCACCATTAGTGCTAGAATCACCTTCACGAAATCAATCTTCTATTAGAACTAAATCATTGATGCACCTGAAACACCACTAGTGGACAAAAATAACAATCACAATGCTCTCTTCCAATACGAACCAAATACACAGATATATACACATAAAACGTACTCACAAAATAGAAATGTATAAAGAGGACTGCTGTGTATATATGAACCAAATAGATACCAATACATTTAGTCAGAGGGAATCTCTGCTTTACACTTGAAAAAACCCTAGGAACACTTTAAACTTTTCTAATTTAAAAAAAAAAAGAAAAAAACTCTGAATGTCTTTGTCATTTAGAGGGCTTAAGAAGTTCTGTTCACTTAGACTTCTTGAGAAAATAGTCACATTGCTTAAACATCCTCTATTCAGGGCCATGTGAATAGGGAAAGTCTCAAAATTGCTATCCAGATGATTTAATTAATGGAGAACTGAACCTCTTACAATAAGAATATTGCCTGAATCGTTTTTGATTGTTTGTTTCTCGGTCACAAGTATTTATTCCAATCTAAAGAAAAAACATAGGAGATAAGCAAATGGGAGAATATATAATAATAATAAGTAAGAAATGTCTCTTTGCTCTTCTCATAAGAGCACTAACCCTTCATTTTCTAAGTTCTTGAGGGAGATTATTACTTATAAATTTTTCAGAAAAGCCATCTTTTTCCATAATGTCCCTTAAGGTTTCTCCAAACCTCTGAACATCTTGAAAAAGTTCTAGCAGGAAAAGGTTGCTGTACTTACGATCATTGCACTGGTTCCCAGAATAAGAGGTCATAGAACAGTCACAGGTGAAGCCTTCCCACTGTTGCATGCAGACGCCCTGGTTGGCACATGAATCTTCCTGGCAGGTGGTACTGGGTCCTAGGAAAGCACAAGAAGAGAGGGAAGAAAAAAAAGAGAAAAGAAATGTTAAAAATCAGTCAAATTCAAAGAAATCACCTGAATTTACCATTCTCATGCCCCTAAACATTCAAAGACACAACCACCAATCTCATGCAACAAGAGTTCAGTATACACAAAAAATGACAGCAATACACACTTAGCCACAAAGTATCAACAGTTATGCACAGAAGGGAGAGGGCTGAACACGTTGTTCTTCCTTAGGCAGACTTTGCAAAAGAGCTTCAATCTCTACCATTCAACTAGAAAGATATCTCATTTGGATCATGGTCTTTCTTAACGTATAATGGTAAAGCAGAAAAAAAATGCATTCCCATGATTCTTAAGAATTAAGGTACAATGTTTTATCCTGAAAACAAAAGTCCCTGTGTCTACTTTGTAACATTAAAAAGATGTTTGATGATGTTGATAATGATGAGGAAGAGGAGGAGGAGGAGAAAGAGGAAAGTGTAACAGCCAGCATGTATTATTTTGCAGGTGAAAAGCAGTGGAGACTAAGCAATTTATCTACATTATCTTATTGAGCTCTCTAGGGACTCTTAAGTGGTAACTATGATTACCTCCATTTCATAGATTAAAAAAAATAACTGAGCTCAGAAAGGTAAAATAATTTACCCGAGGTCACACATTTGGTAATTAAAGGATGCTGATGTCCTGCTTATGTAGACTAACCATGACACCCATGCTCTTGACTATACCAGTGGTTCTCAAACTGTAGTCCTCACACCAGCAACACCGGGGAATTTGTTAGAAATGCAGACAATTGGGTCTCGTCTCATATCCACTGAATTAGAAACTTTGAGGGGAGGTGTAAATCTGTTTTACAGGCTTCCAGAAAATTATGAAGCAGCCTAAAGTTTTAGAATCATTCTAGTACCCACCATTGCTACACTAGGTACTTTAAAAGTGGATTCTCTTAAATGGAGTGTGCATACACCAGAGGATGCAAAAGAGAATTATTTGAGATATAAAAAACAAAATATTAGAAATTGTATTCCTTTTTTCATTTTATTCTTTGTTATTTCTATTTTTGTGTGTCTTTCATATGCTAATAATATGTAAGAGTAATGGTACATGTATATAATTTATAAATAAGGATACCTATTTTGGAGGATTCTCAAAATCTTTTACTGATAGGAGCAGGTAACCAAAAAAGGTTGATGATCTCTGTTTTACCGAAGGACATTAACATCCCTCTTTAGGTCAGCCTGGTGCTTCTCTGCCATCATTCTTTCTATTTTACTGTTATTTCTTGCCTTAGCTTTGGGATTAAATATAAACCTATACCTTTAGAATTATCTGAGCTAACAGCAAATATCTTAACATTAAAGATAACTCCATGAATTTCCCTGAGAACCTCAGTAAAGGCAGTGAGTCCTTTGACTCAGCAAATATATTAAGAACTAATGCATAAAAGCACTTGACAGAGTAAAAAATATAACCATTGCAATAACTGCATATTTCAAAATTTCCAAGCAAAGCCTCACACAGGCACAGAATATTGAAAAGTAAGAACACAGGGTCCTAAGGATGCATGTTCAAAAGACATACATGATTACTAAGGTTCATCTCCTGGTGACAAGACATTTTGTATTTATTCATGAAGGGTGGAAGTAGTACAGGCTATCACGCATAAGACACAGCTATTAGGACATGACATAAGAAAGTTCAAGACAATTACTAACACTAGGGAACATTGCTGCTACTGGGTTTCTGTAGTTCCCATTTGCCATGTGGTTCCCCCATGGAGAGATGAAAGGAGGTACATGGTCATGTTCTCAGTGGGTCTTAAACTTGAGCATTGTGTCCCACAGGTTTCATTAACAATGGCAAATCAGGACAGCTTCTTTCAAAGGATAAAAGCTTCTGAGGAGTCTGCAGGGGCTCCCTGACCAAATGGCTCTCACCAGACAATGGGCTAGTAATTCAATTGTACTCAAGAATCAGAAACACAAGGAAGGTTTTACCTTGAAAGGCAGCAAAACAGCAAAAACTTTGGGAAAACACAGTGATTCTCTGCATGTTGATTGAACCTGAAGACAAAAGCTTTTCTGTGCCTTTCCCCTCCCTTCTAACTTTCAAATTTTAAACATTTTCTAAGATCCAGCCTGACTGCCTTCCCCAGATGAACCATTCCTCAGTAACTTCAAGCAATAATTCTTTCCCTTCTCAGTGGCCACAGGAATTATTATAATTCTCCCCCTTCTTAGTAAGTAGCCATAGCAATTATTATCTGCTTCATTGACTTTTACATATGATAACATTCAATTTAGCACTTTATTACACATATCTTCTGCTTATATAATCCTCTAATTGTTTCATGTTTTTACTATTTATCATCAAAAGATTGTATGTTGCTTGCTGTTAGAAATCATGCAACATGCCTTGCTCAAGTCTACAATGTAAATGCAGAAAAAGTGTTTCAGTAAATGTTGGGCTGATCCGAAGTGCAGCCACCTCTGATTTACCTGTCCCATATTTCCAAAACCAGAGTGTGAGAGCACATCTGTGCTCTGTAAAGTAAGCGCTCTTTCCCATTTGTCAAAGGTTGGTCAGGAATCAAATGCAGAGGGAATTAAAGGTTATTTCCCAATTCCACTGAATTTGTTTCACATGCATAGAGGTGTGAATGCCAGGTAGAATCAGCTAATCCTGGAAGACTAACTACATCGTAACTATCCAAGACCAAGAACATTTTCAGCACAGACCAACAGAACCTGCAATGACTTCTCATCAATCTGGGAATAGCCTTGTACTTCTTTCAACGCTGAGCTCATAGGGCCCCTGCCTCCTTCTCCAGCCTCATTTCCCACCACTGGTCTCCAGCTCGCAGTGCTATAGCCATCCCTTTCTCCTTTCACGTCCTCAGAGATGCTCAGAGTATTGTCCCCAAACCAGCGGCATCTGCATCTCCTGGCAGCTTGTGAAAAAAGCACACTTTCAGCCCCCACCCAGACCTACTGAGTGACAGCAGGGTTCAGGAATCTGAGTGGTGGCAAGCCCTCCAGGTGATTCTGACATCTGTTCACGTCCCAGGACCATGGATCTAACACTTCAAGCCCACCCCTATCTTCATGTTCCTTTGCTCCTTCTGGACCCATGGCTTGAGATGTTCTTTCTCCAGATTTCCAAATGACTGGTTCACTCTTATTCTTCAAGTTTCAGCTTGAAATGAGCTTTCTCCAAACTATCCTATTTAAGGAAGCATTGCACTTACTCTTCATCATGTCTTCCTGTTGATTTAACTCATAACAATTACATGACCTGTTATTAAATTGTTTAAGTTCTCGTCAACCTGGGACTAACCGTGTACCTCCTTTCAAGGTTGAGCTCATAGGGTTGCCAATTTTTTAACTGACAATTAATAATTGTATATATTTATGGGGTACAATGTGATGTTCTGATATGTTTATAATGTGGGATGATTAAATCAGGTTAATTAACAAATCCAGCTCCTTATATACTTGTCATTTTTTTGTGGTGAAAACATTTAAAATCATTGTACACTTCGAAATTACTAAAAGAGTAGATTTTAAATGTTTTCACTGCAAAAAATTAGTCATCATTCTATGTAATAGATCACTAAAGCTTATTCCTCCTGTTTAATTGAAAATTAGTGGGTTTGTTTTTTATTTTATCTTTTAAATATATAATTTTTTATTCTTTTTTTCTTAATTTTTTTTTTGACACAGAGTCTCACTCTGTTGCCTGAGCTAGAGTGCCATGGCATCAGCCTAGCTCACTGCAACCTCAAACTCCTGAGCTCAAGCGATCCTCCTGCCTCAGCCTCCCAAGTAGCTAAGACTACAGGCATGCACCACCACACTTGGCTAATTTTTTCTATTTTTCAGTTGTCTCAGTAATTTATTTCTATTTTTGGTAGAGACAGGGGGGTCTCACTCTTGCTGAGGCTGGTCTCGAACTCCTGACCTCAAGGGATCCTCCTGGATGGGCCTCCCAGAGTACTAGGATTACAGGCATGAGCCACCATGCCCAGCTTCATTGAAACTTTGTACGCATTGATTGACATCTCCCCTTTTCCCATCTACACTGTTTCCCAGCCTCTTGTAATCATCATTCTGCTCTCTACTTCTATGAGTTCAACTTTTTCAGATTCCACAAACAAGTGAGATCATGCAGTATTTGTCTTTCTGTGCCTGGCTTATTTTATTTCACTTAGAATAGTGTCCTCCAGGTTCATCCATGTTGTTGCGAATGACAGGGTTTCCCACTTTGCAAAGGCAGAATAGTATTCCATTGTGTATATATAGCACGTTTTCTTTATCCATTCATCTAATGAAGGACACATAGGTTGCTTCCAATTCTTAGCTACTGTGAACAAAGCTACAATGAACATGGGAGTACAGTTATCCCTTCGGAATTCTGCTTTCAATTCTTTTGAATATATATATATAGAGAGAGAGGGTGGGGGGGGAGAGAGAGAGAGAGAGAGAGAGAGAATTGGGATTGCTGGATCATATGGTAATTCTATTTTTAGTTTTCTGAGGAAACTTCATACTGTTTTCCACAATGACTGAACTAATTTATGTTCCCACCAACAGTGCACACGGGTTCCCTTTTCTCCACAACCTCACTAACACTTGCTATCTTTTGTCTTTCTGATAATTGTTCTAACAGGTGTGAGGTGGTATCTCACTGTGGTTTTAATTTGCAGTTATCTGATAATTAGAGATAATGAGCTTTTTATATATTTATCTGTTGGTAATTTATATGTGTCTTCTTTTGAGAAGTGTCTATTTCGGTCCTTTACCCATTTTCTGATTGGGTTATTTGTTTCCTTGCTATTGAGTTGAATTTCTTATGTATTTTGGATAATAGCCCCTTATCAGATGTATGATTTGCAAATATTTTCTCCTAATCATGGATTATCTCTTCACTCTGTCATTTCCTTTGCTGTGCAGAAGCTTCTTCGTTTGATGCAATCCCACTTGTTTATTTTTGCTTTTGTCATCTGTGCTTTTGAGGTCATATCCAAGAAATCTGGGCTGAGACAAATGTCATGGAGCATTTCCCCTATGTTTTGTCCTAGTAGTTTTACAGTTTCAGGTCTTAAACTTAACTCTTCAATCCATTTTGAGTTTATTTTTGTATATGGTGTGAGATAAGGGTCCAACACCAGTTATTGAAGAGACTGTCCTTTCTCCATAGTATATTCTTGGTACCTTTGTCAAAACTCAATTGACCATAAATGCATGGCTTTATTTTTGGGCTCTCTATCCTGATCCATGGGCAATGTGTTTGCTGTTTGCCAGCACTATTAAGTTCTTTATTATCTGTCGCAGCCCACTGGAACGAAAGCCCTTTGAGGGCAGAAGTCTGTCTGTCTTACTTGCCTTTACATCTCAGATTTCTGATATAGTCTTTGGTATAGAGTGAGGGCTCAGAAAATATTATGGAATAAAAGAATGAATTAAAGAACCAAAGAAATAAAAAAAGTCATTGTTTTAGAACTTAAAGCTAAGTGGTTTTTCTAACAAGTTACCCCTAAAATTTACCAATATCAGCTCATGTAACTAATCTCTTACTTGGGACCAACTGTTTTCTTTTAGGGTGGAGTGGGCTCGTAGTATTTAATTGACCACATTTCCTCCTCTGATTTAACAATTTAACAATGAGACACATTTAATCTTGCCAAGTGTTGAGACAAGAACTCCTTGGTGTCTCCTATGCCCAGGTACAGAATGTAAATGTTATTATAAAATTTCATTGTCAGAGAGACTTGTGGGTGGCTATATTCCCAAGATTATGATTTTTGTCTTGAAGGCAGGACCTATGCCTCACCAAGGTTCAGCAAGACATCAAAACCACTCTTATCAAGCCTGTCCAGGGGCTTACGGCTTCCTCTTCTCAAATGAAGGTTTAAAAAAATGTCACGATTAGGGTGATGAGAAAGACAAACAATAAGATGTAACATTAGGAGCAGTTTCACTACATTCCTATTCTCTTCATTCGCTTCGGCCCTCTCACAATATACTGGGTATAGAATACATCATGCCCATGCATGGAAACTGGCTGAAAATTGAGATGCCTTCATGAAATCTCTGATTAATGGTATATTATTGGTAAATGTTGAATAACCAGCACTCCAAAGGAAAAAAAATGATTGGTAACATGTGTTGATTTTAGTAGTATAAAATACTCCCACCATAGCCAATTTTAAACTATAACCTACTATATCATGTCAATTGGCTTGCAAAATTCTTAAGAATTCCTGTGTTGGTGCCAGCTCTGGCACAACACTGCCCTTGATGGTCAATGAACTGAAAAGTATAATTATAATTAAGATTAAGGCAATTTATGCACGTGGCACTTTCTTGATAGTAGCGAGGTAGGAGTTGATGCCCACCCCAGTTAGAGTATTTGTACGGGTGAGAGAATGACTGGTATCAAAAAGCCTTCTTGCTCAATCAGCCCTATTTTCAGGGACTACATGGGTTACAAAGGTCAAATAATTAGATCATTCCTTGTAAGGAGGAGATGGGTAAATTCACACCTAATGGGTACCATGCACACTATCTGGGTGATGGGCACAGTTATAACTTTGACTCAAACAGTAAAAAAGCAAAGTATGTAACCAAAACATGTGTACCCCTGTAATGTTCTGAAATAAAATTTAAAAATTATGGACAAGCCCTCTTAAGTCAATTCTGCTTTAGAAAATGTGAACTCATTATCTGTTTTTCCTTCTTTTCTCAGCACTGATATAGTGGTCTGTCAGGACAGTGGAGGGTACTTCAAAAGAGAGAGAAAGAGAGAAGGGGTTTCAAAGGCCAGGCTCACTCAACAAAAAGGTGTTCACTTAAAATACTTCATTTTAATGAACACTGTGAAAATACCATCTGGAACTTATTGAAATGGTATTGATATAAAACCATCTACTATAAAGTCAACATCGAGGACATTCTCAGATACTCTCTGGTCATCTATGTACTGTTTCTGGTTTGGAAATAAGTAAATTCAGACTCACACCATATGGTGTAATAGGGAAAAGGAAGTCATAGGCTCCAAAATCTAGTTTTATGACTTACTAACAATCTGACCTTGGGTTGGCTACCTACACTCTGAATTTCAGTTTCCCCATCTATATAATGAAAATAGAAATTGTTACTACCTCACGTAGTGTGAGGATTAAATGAGATAACATATGCAAAGCCTGTGAACTCATCCATGAAACAGGCATAACAATATCTACCAGGTAAGGTTGTGGTCATAGTGGAGATCCAATGCGCCAAGTCTTTGGTGTGCACCCACATCAAGTAGACTCTTAATAAAGAGCATTAACACTTCCGCTGGGAAGAAAAACACTCAGGTTCTCTCCTCCCACTTAAGTCGATATATCGTTGATCAGGAATCCAGAAACAGATGCATTAGGTAGTAAGCTGTATTTACACGGTTCTCTTGTCAACCTCTCCTATGCAGTGTTGAGGGACAAGAGGCAAGAACAATAGTGGGAACTTCAGTTTAATTTCTGTTTCTTATTATTTTCCATAATGAAAGCCATTTTGAGAAACTGATTTCTATTAGGTCAAGCACTACATTTGATTACATAAAATACAACAGAGAATGTGACACAGTCCTACCTTGGAAGAAAATGAGGTGGATAGCAATATTCCTCACAGTAAAGACAGTTGGGGAATGAAAATTTCCTTTACTTACTAAAGCTGTTTGGCTGATGCCAACTCTCCTCTTAAATGCCTTAAAAAAACTTCAGATTTTCAAGGTATCCAAACCCAATACACTAATAGACTTTTTCAAAATAGCCAGCGCTTAGTACCCGCATCCAATCAATCCTGGATCCTGCCCACCTTCTGGGGGACAGAGGGGCAAATTATATTTCCAAAAAAACAAAGGAATTCAATTCCAGAAATGAAGCCACTAATGAAAGTTGTAATTAAAAGTGGGGAGAGAATATTCTAATATTCACCTAATACAATGAAGAGTTATTATTTTATTCCTCATAGTTTATGTCATCTGCCTCACTGCCAACAGGTCAAATTTAATATTTCTTTTGATAGCTCTGTAGCTGCTTTCTCACGTGGACGAGCTTTCGGGGAATATTTTCCTCTCTAGTAATACCCATCTTGAAAACAAAAAGGAATTGGAAAATTACTCCTGAACATTCTATACAAATTGTCACTCTACCCAAGGTATGGTAATACAAAGACTGCACTTCTCAGCAACGCAACGTCCCCCATGTGCTTGAGGGAAGTACCACGGACAGCTCCGGCTCCCTCTACTAACCTGGGGCTGAGTCTGGCCTGAAACCAGGACAGTCGATGAAGTACTTCCTTGACATCTGTTGTCATAATGTGTAAGTATATCTGCTATTAACTAGAACAGCAGTGTAACAGAGGAGGGGAGGGTAAGGGACAAACAGGAGAATGAGCTCTCTTTTGTTCTAGTTCCTCAAGGTAGCATCTGACAGAAACTCATTTGTCTCTTTGGCCAGGTAAAGTCAAGCGTCAGGAGGACAACTCTCCCCTCTGTCTTGGCATATGCTGCTTCCTTCCTGACTTAGCTCTCTGCTTCCAGTTCCTGTCCTTCTCATCCCTTCTCCACTCTGGTGTCAGAGTGATCTTGATAGAACGAAAATCTGACCCAAATCTCTGTCCTCCTTACAGCATCCTCAAGATAAAGTCCAACTTCTTACGTGAAAAGTATGTCATTGCCTGTCTCCATTCTGCCTCTCCTGTTTTTATCTTCTATCATATTTTCACATGCACATTCTTTCAGCTAAATTGAGCTTCTTGTGGATCCCCAAACCAGCCAAGTTCTTAAATGTGCTTCCGCTGCTCATCCATCTAAAATATCACTGTCTTTCAGACTCAGCTCAAACGCTACCTGAGAAGATGTCCCCTGAGCTCTGCCCATCACCCCACCCCGTCCAGCTGTTCTCTGTGCTCACACGGCATCATGCACGGCTCTCGGACGATATTTTCACTCCGCCTTGCAATTACTGGCTGATCTCCTACTGAATTCTTTGAAGTCACAGATTGCATCTCATCTCCATCCCTAGTATCTAGCTGAGCTCCTGGTACACAGGCATAGCTGACACTCAGTTCCTATTAAATTGAACAACACAATCACTGGAGAAGTTAAAAAAAATTAAATAAAAATAAAACACCACCCCAGCAACATAATGACGAAAGGACTCAAGCCGCTGACTCCTCCAGACTCATCATGCCACATCCCATACCTCACTGTTATAGTTCCTTCTGAATACATTGGCCTCTACATTTAAGACAGCCTTATTTCTTTGTCATATGGTTTTACTGCCCTTCACACATAACAGTAATTAGTACTATCTGTGCTCACAGGTTGTAGCTGAAAAAGCTAGCTTGTAAGTCCATACCCCAAGGTCAGGAGACTAAAAACTAAAAGCATTTCCCATAATACAAGGAAAGAATAAGATGACCCAAAATAATTACAAAAAACAGCAGCTCCTGCCACAAACAAAGAGACTGTCAAGTCATTCCCAGAATGAAAGAAAGTTTGTGTCAATGGAGTAATAATTTAAAAACAATACCGATGACTGCACTGCTTCTATAAAGGGGAAAGTTAAGATACTCCAAACTATTCTGTCCCAAATCTGTATCCACACTTTGGTAAACGATCTAGGCATGAAGATCAAACACTTCTTTGTATGATTCCTACAAACCACTTTTCCTCCAGATGGGAACTTACTTTACGATTATTTTGCTACGTATGGAGTTTCTATGTGACAGACTAGGCTAGGTTCTGGAATTCACAGTCCATATAGTTCTTACCCAGAATAACAGTAAAGTCCAGAAGGAGATGCAGTTGTCTAGTTTTATCTCCTGAATCTGGTCCTAAGGAGCTTCAACAACCTTGGATTGTCTGTGTTGCAGATTGAAGCCTGCCCTCTTCTTCCTCCCCCACTCCATTCACAGAGTAATATGTAGTGGGCCTTTTCTGACAATTAAACATAATGTCTAAAACAACAGTATTACCAAAAGGCCCCTACATATTTTGAAACTGAATGCTACTGTACAGCGTCCTTGGACTTCAAGTACTAATCCAGTGTATGTTCTTTTCATTAATTTTAATATACATCAAAATATACGTGAATCTGCTAAGAGGATATTTTTAAAAAAAAGAGTTACAGTAAAATAGCTAGAACGAGTGCTTATTAGTTGATGTCCTCCTGAGAGACAGACACTTGTACTGGTTACCTACATGGCATATAACAAGTAAGTCACGGCAACGTAAATGATCTTTTAGATGAAAAGTATTTTTTAAAAGCTTCCTTTGCCTTAACCACTTTTAAACCACTTTTGTTGACGGCAGACTCTGCAGAGGCCATCTGCAATTCCGTCCCCTGCTTGCCTATCAGCCAAAAGACACCTGAAATGCCTGTTCCTCCCTTGTTATTCTGAGTCAAAGCAGCCTGACACCGTAGGACCAGTGGGTCATTACTGACTTGGTAAGGCGCCTCTTTGAATGGTAGAAGAAGCAGTTTCTGCAACAGATATTCACTGACATCTCGCATGCAAGCATTTTATAGGGTATTCAGGATAAAACTGGCAGATCTTCTTCTTCCCCAGGAGGACTTTTTTTTTTCTGAGATCACAAAACAGGAAATTAAAGTGCTTAACCAAAAACCCCCAATAGGAAATATAAATCTATGGAACATTTTAATGACATGAATATCTCCCAAATGCCTAAATATATTTCTTTAAAATGAGTTAAGAGAAAATGACATTCTCTTTCATAAGACCCAAGCACTTAAATGTCCTGCTCTAGGAAATGACCTCCCTGACCCAGAAAATAATAAATTAAGAGCTCAAATAGCCTTCCCCACCCCCCACCTTTCAAGTACAGCTTTCTATCTACAGCAAATAAATGAAAAGGAGCCAATCCCTCCATGGAGACTACTCGGAGAGGCATTAATCACTTCCAGAGGGGATTAATGCATTTGTGGGTAGTCACAGTATAGGATGCTGTCAAACCTCTTTGGTCCTCCCCAAAATGGAATCATGTTTCTATCCCCACGAGGTTTTCTCTTTATGGTTATTTTCCATGCATTGATCTGGGTTTTCTGCCACCCTTTCAGAAGAACACAGGGTTCAGCCTCCTCCCCATACTTGCTGCTGTCCAAGAGGTGTGACAGCCTGAAGACCTCTAAAGAAAAGATACCAAGGGTTATACAGGGCATCTTTCAGTCCAAAGTGGTAATGGGAACAAGAGCCTTCTCTACCTTGCAGGTCAGCTTTGGTCAACGCAACTTTGTTAGCAAAAGAACAGAAAAAGCGAAAACAATAACCAGAGGTTAGTAAGAGGTAGAATAAACCAGGGTAACATTACAGAAATGAAAACGCAATCTGCATAACTGACATCACTCAGACAGACAATTGAAAAGCTCTACAGGTTCACTAGACATGGCACAGACGGGGCAGGGAGAGGAGGCGGTAGGCACAGACCAGGGGCGGGGCAGGCCTCCTGAGAGCCAAGTCAGCAGAGCAGGGACAGGGAAGTACCAGACTTGACAAAGCACAAGCAATGGGCAACAAGAGCCTTCCCACATCCACATGGCCAACCCCAAGGCATATGGTCCAGAAATAAGGGTAGTGTATGGCCAGACTGAAAGACACATATGCACAATCAGACAGGGCCCACAAAAAATCATTCTGAACATTTAGGAGTTGAGCATGAAGAATCACTTGAGCACACCCCTTGTACCCCTCAGCAAATGCCAGCAAAGAACATGGCACCAGAATTGGACATTCACATCCAGGTGATCTGGAAACACCAAAGATCTCAATTTGTTTAATTTTTAAAAATACAGCCAAACTCAAATGGTTGTGGGCAAAAAGGCACCAAACCAATGCCCTTTTTATTTATTCATGTCAGTATGGAAACGAAGCACATGTGTTTCTCTCAGATGTTGACCATCTGCAATTGTAGAACAGCATTTCTAGCCAATAGTGCCTCGGCCTCTGCAGCAAAGCTGGCCTCAAGACAGGAAGAGATATTTACCAGCCAAATAGTAAATCAGGCATTATTTGTTTAAATCCTAGCTTAAACTGAGAGGTAGCAAGTCACAGATAAATGTTGGCTAGAAATTACCTAGAAATTGCACTTAATTTCTTACCTACACACTCGGCATATATTAGAGACATAAAATCGAAACCTAGTTCAAGACTTTTTGCTTTATTTGCTACAAACAATTGAGAGCCAAAGTGTAGTGGATTAATAGGCTTTAAAAATAATTGTGGACTCTTTTGCCTTTTATCTGTTGTCATGTGTCTGACATAATAGTGAAAGTAATATATTTACTACATAGGGATCTTGAAGTATCATTATCAATAACTTTGACAGAAATATATATATGTATATATCTCCTGCCCTGTGACCTGTGTATTCCAGATTTGTTAGAATAAAACACATCTTGAAAAGTCCCTACCAGTTTACTATTCTGCACATAGAAATGATAAATTGCAAAATGTGTTCTATTTCCTAGGGTTCCCATACTGCCCAATAATACCCAAGGCTTTCTTGGGGGTCACGAGCCCTGTCTAAGAGATTCACAATGAGAACTGGCACCGTTTTGCAGTCCCTCCAAGGTTTTTCGCTCTTCATTGACCGCCTCATCATCTTCCTCAGAACCCTAAAAACCTCCTGGGATCTCTTACAAGGGCTTATTCACAATGGCACAAACTTCCAATGACAGTCATTTATGCCTTAACCTACTTTGGGGCCATTTTTCCTGGCCACTTAGGCTAATTATCCAAGTCATTTGTGTACAATCAACAAGGACCTTCTTCCCTTAGCACTCACCCTCCACTTCATCCCACCCAGCGGGGCAGTCATAATGCTCAATGGGTAACCATCCTAATTATCTCCATGGCAATAGAGTGCAGTGCTATTAGGCTCATGGGACTGGCCATAGATTCAGATGGCAGAGCCATCAACTCACAATATCTGGCTTTGAACAATCAACCATACTCAGAGGAAGGTCAGCACCCTCTGTAATGCATGTAATAAGTAATGCCAAACTGCACATAGAGCTGTAGGTTGGGATATGGACATTTTCCCCAATTTGATAGGTAATTTCACTTTTCTGATGCTCTCACTGCTTCTCAAAGCTCTCTTAAGTAGGATCGTCCCCCTCCTTATCTTGTATGTTTTAGTACATGTTTGTAAAAGTTAGTTTAGACCTCCTTTTAATCCAGTACTATAGCTTTAATTTTTTTATACCCCAAGTTTTGTATTCTATAGAGCTGTGCTTTCAATACAATAGCTATTGACACACGTGCTAAGTATTTCAAATGCATGTAGTCTGAGTTGAAGTGTGCTGCAGGTATAAAATACACACTCAATTTTCTTCATATGAAGAAAAGAATGTAAAATATTGATAATTTCATATCAATTATATGCTAAAATGATAATACTTTGAAATATTGGGTTAAGTTAAATAAAATATAAAATTAAAATTAATTCGACCTGTTACTTTATACCTTTTTTAAAAGTAGCTAATAGGAAATTTAAAATTACATGTGTTACTTATAGTTCTCCTGGGTAACACTGCTAATGTGTTAAATGGATAATTCCTATTAACTTTTAAATCTGAAGAACTGATGGCATAATAAAATATTTATTATCGTGCTTTATGCTTTTTAACATGTGCTTTTATATTGTGATTTAACTTGGTATGATTTCTTATTCCAGGGTAACTGGAATGACTATCATTCCACAATCTCCTAACCTAAGATACTCAATTTAATTCCAAATGCTGCATCTATCCCAGGATTGCCCTTTAACATGCAAAAGAACTAAGAGCAAGCCGATGAGACAGAAATTCTTGAGTTGAGCGAAATTGTGCATTTCTAGGAGAAGAAAGCAAAGTGGCTACTTTAAATGCTTGGTGATTCCCAATTTTCTGTCCCCCATATGCACGCGCGCGCACACACACACACACACACCACATACACACTGTATTTGGCCAACAACATCTAAGAAATATTTCTGGTTAAAGGAAAAATGGAGTGGGTTCAAGGGATGGTCAGTCTTGTTACTAGTGCAATGTAGAAAACTGACTCTTAGGCAAAGGGAAATGACTTCCATCACTATAAATCAGCCTGACAAGCTGACGGGAAGCTTGTATAAAAATGTGCTTTATGGTGGTGAGCGAACCCAGATGGAAGCTGGTTAAGAACAGGAGCGATACATGAAGCTGAATACAAAAGATGAATGAACAGGTTTGATGTGGTAAATTAACAAGTGATACAAGAAAACACAATATATTGCACAAACAAAGGACCATGAGGCTCAACCAGAGGAAAGAATACACAGACCTTTGATGACTGGTCAGACAACCTCTTTCCTTTCAGTTAGGTAGAATCACCTTTTCAGCCAACCCAAGCCTGCTAAGGAAGGCTGAATGTGTTCACTCCTACCCTCTGCTGGTTAAAACTAGATTGCTTTTATTGCAAAGAACTATTGGATTCAGGAAGACCTGTAAAATGCAGTTAACAGCTCAAGAGACACTGTATTATCTACAGAAACGGGCTGAGCATGGCTTGTTGTGCTGCATGTGTAGGCATGCAATGTTATTAGATGTCTTACATGAGATAATATTTGTAAACAATAATCCCACTGTTTATCAAGTACCTACTATGTACCAGGCATTTTATGTATACCTCTGATTTGCTTACATTACAGGGTAAGTTTTATTGCCCTGTTTTGCAGGTGAGAACGACGTAGCTCAGGGAGTTTAAGTCAGTGGTCCCCAACCTTTTTGGCACCAGGGACCGGTTTCATGGAAGACAATTTTTCCACAGGTGGCCGGGTGGACAGAGCTCAGGTGGTGATATGCAGCCTGTCTCCTAACAGGACATGGACCAGTACCCCAGAGGTTGGGGATCACAGGTTTAAGTAACTTTCCAAATGTCATACAGCTAATAAGAACTACTATCTGGACTTGAATCCAGGACTTTGTAACATCAAAGCCCATGATGTTCCACCACACCACACTAAGGAACTGCCTAACAATGCCTGATATCTAGTAAGTACTTAATAAATGTTAGTTTCCTTCCATCATCATGGCATTCTGACATCGTTTCCCTATGGCATTCTAGATTTGCATTAAATAATGCAGTTACTATCAGCCAAAATAAGAAAAATTTTATTAATGGTGATATCCATATAAAGTCTCTGGTCTGCCCCTCATCATGTATTAAAATATAAATAAAAGTCTCTGGTGCCCTTTCAGCCATTCTGGGAGCAAAGATACAATTTTGGAGGAGCCAGATGTCAATGTCAGGGAAGGTGTGTTATTGGCAAGTATGTGATACTGGGAAAACATCTGCCAATATACATTCCTGGAGCCTGTGGCACACGTCTTGACAAAATCAACCAGTGACAAGAGGACACCAATGGTGATGTAATGTCTGATGGCAAATGGGAATGACAGAGGACTGGTAAACTGAGGAAGGAGGCACTGGCAGAGGCAGCAAAGGGGCTTGGTGCTTGCAACAAGGCTGTAGCTTAAAAAGAAAGAAAGGTCGTACCTTCACAGCCACGTTCTATCTGTCCGCTCCGATGGAGGGCATCGTTGATGAGGTCTGGCAGGCGCCCATTCAAGTCCACTGATGCCAGACATCCCTGAAAGCCATCCCGGGAGGCCACGAGCTTTGGGAGGTTGCTGTACATGCCTTGGGCCAGACCAGCCATGTAGAGGTCTCCTGGAAAAGAAATGAAGTAGCAAAAGAGAACGAGTGATGGATATGGCAACCATGTCAACCAAAGCCAATGCACTTTAGACTGTTCGTTAGATACTGATAATATAGCGGGGGGAACAACAGCTTAAACAAAATAATCATCAGAGTTTCTATATTGCAAAACAAAGAAACCAACATCTCTTATGTGTCCTTCGTTTCATGCACGTCATCTCACAAATTTTCATCACCACAGACGAAATAAAGGTTAACGTTTTCAACAAAACAATCATTTATTCAGTGTTTTTTTATGTGCTTGTTACCAATAATATGTCGATGGTTTTATAGACATTCCATTAAAACTCCTAACAACCCATACAAGAAGTAACAACTGTTATTCTCATTTTGAAAAAAATATATATACATATACATATGTGTAAGCTGAACAAAGTTAAGAAATTTTACCAATGTCGCCCAGTCAGTAAACGATTCGGCTGAAATTCCAAAGACTGTACTCCTTCCTCAGTATTATGCACCACCACCCCCTATTTTAACATTTATCATCTCATTCCTCAGCCCCCACAGCAAGACATTCCAGAGATTATCAGGAAGAAAACCATTCCTTGAGGAGCAGACTAAGTAAAAATTGAATAAATTGCATTATGGTCTAACTGAACACTGTTAAAATAGGATATGCATGATGCATCAAAAAAGCGTGGCGCTCCTCACCTACAGTGTGCCTCTGGAAATAGCCTTTCCACTGTAAGAAAGGATCTAGGGGGGATAAACTTCTTCACAAGCTTTACCTTTCAAGTCCAGATTTTTGGCACCGTTGATAACCTGAGTGACCACTTTGGTATCCACTTTCAGGCTGTGAGTGTTACTGTTGTCCCGAGTGATGACCACGTTGTGCCACTGGTTGTCATTCAGAGGGCGGTCACTGTTTCCTTTAATCACATTGGGACCATTTCCGAGGTCAAACACATAGTGTATGTACCTAGGAGGGACAATAACCAGCCAATAACTTGAAATTCCCTGAAGTGGTTTAATGGCAACGTGTGTGTGTGTAACTGACACGAAGGCTTCAAATCCCCTTTGCTAAACTGGTATAATGCAAGAATAACTAAAGCTTGATGTATGGTTATAAGAATATTCAGATCTATTCTATCATACTTCACTTTAATTCCATACTCACAGAGTTTATTTCTTTAACACACCTAGTAATACGATCCAGAGCCAAAGTAGTGTAGGTGGTACACTCCAAAATACTAGGAGGTGACAATTAAATTCGTAGCAATCATGGATCTGTTTTTTGTTGGTTTTTCTTTTGACTATTTTTCAATACAGGGTAGTAAATTGCCCTTTCTTAAAGAAAAGGCAGCTTTTAAAAATTAGCATATATAGGCTAATAGTAGAGTTAAAAGTACCTGTGTTTCATATCTTGGTATAAATTTGGTGGTTGCAGTTGGTGTTACCCAAGAGATAGATGCAACACACCCCAGAGCCCTCTTTTGCAAAAAGAAGCTTTTCTTCTATAGTTTTAAAGAACTGCATTTCATAGTAAAAGGCCTAATAGTGTTGAGTTAGTGGAAGATCTTTAAATACAATCTTGAGCCTCTCTCCTTTCCAAAGCTAAATCATTTTGTGTATCTTTTTGATCAGTAAGTATGCTAGCATGTATCATGAGTAGAGGGTAGAGAATAGACAATTTTTTCATGTCCATATTTTATGCAGGGCTTGAGGGAAGACATCCAGCATAAATTATGTGATCCCTTCTACTTACCCCTTGACCAGCTCGACTGCAATGAAGTCATTGCCATCACCACTGTTGAAGAGAATGAAGCCATCGGCTGAGGTGGTCTTGAACTGGAAGAAGAGGTGCATGGAGGTGTAGGCCTGGAGCGTGGCCAGGCTCAGGTAGCTGCTCTTGGTCTTGAAGGTGACAGGGTCAGCAATGATGTTCCTCAGTCCAAAACGAGCCTTTAGCTCACAGTAATCAATGTCACCATTTTTGCACAGGTCGATGTAGAGCAGGCCATTAAACATGAGGCTCTGCAGGTGGCCGATGAAACTGGAGGGAACGACGGAGATGTACCGTTTCTCAGTCATGATTCCTGTTTCGATATTGTGGAACTCCAAGCGGGTGTGGTCTCCCACCATCGTACCTGTGGAAATCATAAACGAGGTGCACGCAGGAAAAGTTACCATATTTTGTTGCAGCATCCTTAGTACATCTTTTAGGTGTGACTTGTTTCCACACAGAATATTCAGTTTTCTTGAGTGAGTTCCAGAAAACACAATGCTCAATATGGCAGTTACCTGAGGAGCTGAGGACTGGCCCTGCCCAACCTGCAAGTTCTGAGTCCCATGCTCACGTGAGCTAGTCAGCATGGCCCATCATACCAAGGAAAATATAAGATCATGGGGTACCCAAGCTAAAAAATAAAACTATGAGTTTCCTCTATCCAGGAAAACAACTGGGCATCAATGTATACCATAAGAAGAAAGGTCTCTGCTGCTCTAACCCTTGGAAAGATACAACAAACAAGCCTTGGGCATTCACTACCAAGTACTTCTTGCTGTAGTAACTCACCACCCAGTATTTGTGGAAAAGGTTCTGTCGTAGAACAGCTGTTGATTTTACCTGCCCAGTAACTGTTGCTTTATCTGATAATAATACCTAATTTTCCTTTGGGAAGCTACCTTCCATGCTTGACCTTTCAACCATCTGGACTGGAAGAAGCTTACCCTAATCAAGCTACTTAGGCTGGAACACCCAATATATTTAATTTCCCTAACCATAGACTAAAAAAGCGGTCTACAGAATTAAAAAGTCATCCTCAAACTTTAGTGTGCATCAGAATCCCATGGTAGGCTTAGTCCCCTCACCCCCAGAGTTTATAATTCAAAACTCCGGGGGGAGGCCTGAGAATCTGCATTTCTAACAAGTTCCAAGATGATGCTAATGTAGCTGATCTTTAGTAGAGCTCACCCTTAGAACCACTGGAATAGTAATGACTTAAGCTGGCCCCCGGCTACTGGGCTCCAGAGCTTTTGCTGGCACACTTAGGAAAGGGGCATTCTTTGCAAGCAAGACTTGCTGGGGAGGTAAGAAGAAAGCCTAGAGCTCCTAGAGGCCATGTGATAATCAGCAGGGTCAGAAGACCAGTGACCCAGAAGACAGTCATGAAATGGAAAGAGTTTCTCTGTGCTGATGTTATTGGAGGGTCTAGATCCAGCCAGACACCTCTGGACTTTTTTTAAAACTATGTAGCACTAGACTCTCTTTCCCGCTCAAAGCATTTGAGTTTCTGACATTTGCAAATGAAAGATCTCCAGCTGATACAAAGGAGCTCTTTAGACCTTTCATTACCTAGAAGAGGTGAGTCACTAGGGCAGAGGGGATGAAGAGGGCTTGAAATAAATACAATGAAATTTTAATAATAAAATACAACTGAAATTTTAATAACAAAGTCAAGGAAAACATTATTAGTGTGGCGAGAGTAGAAACGGGCTTCTTCAACATTTATGTAGAAAAATCATGTTAAAATGTAACAAACCATGTTCTGCTGCCAAGTGTTAGAGGGAGGGGCAGGGGCAGGGAAAGGATTCCCCTCTTCCTGCCCTCTCCCGTCTTTACCTTCCACGGTGAACAGACTCCCCTAGCAAGACACTGGTGCGTCTCTTTGGGTCCTCTTTCACAACTTTCCAGAGGAAAAGGAGTGACACACTCTGAAACATTAAGGATAATATTCTGCAAGGAGAAACTGTGCATGCATAGCTTAGCCCCTGACACTTCCTTCTCCTCTTCACTGGAGTGAGCTACCTTCAAGAAACACGCATTCTCCTCCACTCATCCACAGCCTGGGTGCTACAGGAGCAAGACTTACTTCCACGGGGGATGCCTGTCCAGTCCTCAACTAGTATGGAAATGGGTTTAATTCTGAAGTTCAGTAGATGTAAGCAGTATTTTTTTTTAACATCATTGTTGTCACTAACAAAAATGATATTTGATTTCCATCTGCCTTGCATTTTTTCTCTATTGACTCAGAACTCAGATGATAAAAAACAGGAAGGGTTACATTTTGAGGGGTCCCTTAAACATCAATATCTGGGAGATTCAACCAGATAACACCCTTAGATGCTCATTATTAACTTCTCTTTGGAAACGAATTCAAACCTAATTCAAAGAATTGCTCATAAGCACAAAAATCAGATTTACATTTGGCTTTTATGTGGTGTTTTGACAACTAGTGACAAATCATTTTCTTAATATAAGCAAAAATAAAATAACGATGTTGGATAGCTCAAATATAAAAGTGTAGTAGAATAAAAATCAAAATGCAACATAAATCTGCTAACAATTGAATAACTAGGAAAAAGAAGTACTGTATAAAATTATTTTGTATTGAAAATTGGACTGGTCATGAAAATGCAAAGTAATGTAACCTAAATTCACATGCCTTAAAACAGTGAAGTGATTGAAATAAACATCCAGTGTTGATGTGGCTATAACTGTGCGTACCAGGAATGGGGGCTGGAGCCGGAGAATGAAGGGGTGGGGGAGTCACAGCCAATCTCCATGGAAACAGAGGAACTAAATTAGGATGATGCTGGTAGCCTCGCTAAATCTTATTTTACAAAAAAAAAAAAAAAAAAAATTCTAAGATGAGAACTAAAGAAGTGAGAATGAGTGATCCCTGGTAAAGATCTGGGGCTCCAAAAGAAATCTGAAGTGACAATTTTACAGTCAACTATGAGCTTTTAGAGGAATTCTGGATAAATTGACCTCCAGATTGAGGAAATTCTTCTCACTAGGAAATCAGTTTTATAAAGCAAGAAAAAAATGTAAGGTGTTGATGAAGATAGAAGAGAGACTAAGCACAGACTTGGGTAAGGAAGAGAAAAGAAGCGAACGATGGAATTTAAGAGCTTAGCCCAGGAACACAGACGGAGTTGGGGTTTAGGATGACTCAGACAGCAGCTTCAACTAAAAGTTGGGGAGAGGGAGGGACAGAAGGTGACATGGGACCAAATGAGGTATTGCATGCTATTCCTGGGAAAAGCATGAAAAAAGTGCTTATAGTATAGTTTTAAACCTGTGCCAAGTTAACCAAACAATTACAAAAATACATCTGTGTGTCCCCTAATCTATATTAGCGATGGGATCTGAATGCTGGGCTACAGAAGACTGAACCTCCTTTCCGCTTAAGGGAAAAATCTGTGCATACCTCATAGCAGCTGCTTTCAAATTTTAGAGGAAAGGGAAGTAACTCAGGAGAAAAATAACAAGGAAAAACCAAAACTACTGAATATCTCCTATATGTCGGGGACTGTGCTAAGCACCACAATACCCATCATCAAATGTCATTATCGCAATTTGTAGAGAGCTATCGTTATCCTGCTTTAGAGATGAGGACATTTAACTCACAGAGGTTAAGCGATGTGATCAAGATTCATACAGGTGGTAAATGGTAGACACCACTGCCCCCCAAAATTGAACCCAGATTAATTAATTCCATAACCTATACATTTACTTGTACAATAAACTGTCATTGGAGAAAAGGCTGCCTCAAATCATTGCCCAAGAAAAAGTAGGTGGAATTCAACTGGTGAAATTTCCATGCAGAAGCTGTTGTAATAAGTTCACATTTCTTCCCTATGGCCAAGCATCATCATGTCATTCCACTTAACTCACAGGGAAAGTATTCAGCACCTTGTTGCCTTGGCTCCTACTCACACATTCACTTCCATGTTTCACTGATGGCCAACGAGCAGTCCACACACCAGCCCTCACAGTGATGAAGAGCATAAACCTATGGAAAATGCTGGCAGGGTTCAAGTTGTAACCTCCCACAAGGCAATAGCATGTCGTGGATGAGTGAGGAAACTCTGGAGCTACACTGCCTGAGTTTGCATTCTGGCTCCACAACTCCTAACTGGGTTACCTTGGAAGAGTTCCTGAACTTTCCTATGCCACAGTCTCCCATCTGTAAAATAGGTATGAAATTGTCAGGACTAAATGTATCCACACACATAAAGCACTTACGATAGTGCCCGCAGCTTACACTGTTAGCTATTACTAATAATGCGGTACTCTTTTTTTTTTCCCTTTCTCTGAAGTGATTAAATCATTTTCCAGTTATTTCACTTACTATTTTTCTCTCTTATTAAAATGCAAGCTCTTTTTAAGTAGGGACTACTTCCTGTGCCTTCCGTATGTCCTGCAGTGCTTAGCCGAGGGGCCCAAGCACAGCAAGCATTCCTAGCTCAGGGTCTGGATCCTCACCTTTTATGCACATGAGGTTTCTGGCCAACACTAAGAACTTAGCAAAAAAATAATATAATGGGAAGGGCTGAAAGGCAGCAATTTGGCCCCCAAGGCTCCCAGACTCAGGAAGAGGAGTTAAGAAAATGAAGGTTTATAGCATCCCAGTAAAGGATCTTCACATTTTGCCCACCATTCTCTAGCTCCTCTGATCCCACACCCTTTCTCCATGATATCAGCATTTTTCAAAAGTGTATGCTGTAAAATACTTTATTAAAATAAAGTTTTGGGAGCCAAATAACAAATACTGCATACATCAGTGATTAGCAATGTACATTAGCTTATTAAAATCTCCTAATAAATCTTTCAATAAAGAACTGGAGCTGGAATGGCACAGTGGCTAAGAGCCCAGGCGCTGGGGCCAAACCACCCGTATTCAAGGACTTCACTTTCATTTTGTTTAACCTAACATTTCTTAACCCTGTGTTATCTAGTGTTTTTTTTTTTGTTGTTGTTGTTTGTTTTTTTTTTTTTTTTTTATTACTAACATGAGAAAAAAGTTTTAAATGGAAAACGACTTTTTACAGCTTGGTGCCGTATGTACTGTATAAGGTAAGGGAGGGGGAAGTCAACACGGACCAAAGTAGTCAACAGAGGGTTGAATTCTTGTACCAGCAAGAAGTTCTGGGTGGAGTAGGTGGTCCACGCAGCATTAGGCCCCACTTCTGAGGAACATAACCCAAGTGAGCTATTCTTTCAATTTATTCTTAATAATAGAAATATAGCTCAATCAATCAGTCTTTATTAACTGTCAGCTGAACTTAATACTTTTCCAAGAATATAGTCACATTACAATAAATGAAAAATACCGGGTTGAGGAATATTTTTTTCCTTGCTTTTGATTTCTTGAATCTGACCTATTCTTTGCATCGTTTCTACAAACTGGCTAAAAATTTGGCACACTGGGGGACCTTAAACAGCATGACAGGGATTACTAAATAAGCCGATAAGATGGTACTTAATAACCTGGAGACCATATGCTATTTTAGTTTCATTGCCTGATTTTATGACTTCCGTGAACTAAAATTAAAATTCCCAAACCCCTTATTGCTGTAAAAAGCAACCCGAGGTTGTAGCTCATAAACAAAATAGCCCTTTTCCTCTCCCAAATTTCTTTATCTTTCTGGCTGCTTTCTTACATCAGCAGTGATGTTGAGGGTTGATAAGGAAAGAGTTACGTTAATTAAAAAAAAAAAAAAATCAAATTACCAGATGACTTGGGTATTCCATGATTTAGTCCTGCTTTTTAGTTATTAGTGGTAAAAGAAAGCATAGTTTACCTTATTTCAAACTTTCTGTAAAAGAATAACGAGCAAGAGAGGGAATACACATTACAATACCGTCAGTTCTGCAGGGAATGTATTTTCCAAGGAAAATGAAAGGAACTCACTGTCAGGAGAGAGTTGGGGGACGTTGCCATCTAGTGGCCATTATTCAGAACACGCCCTAAATTGAGCCACCTTTCTCTTTAGAGAATTAGCCCAGGGGAGTTAGAAAGAAATGTGTGACTCATCACCAGTCCCCATGGCCTTTGCAGGCTCCTGTCTGCACTAACTGCTCATGGGGATTTCTTGGATAATTAATTCAGGTTGACTGTGGGTTCTAAACTCTATAACCATTTGCATATCTCTTTTTTTAAAATATTCCAAAATAATACTGTTTAAATTTTAAAAGTGAGAAAAAGAGAAAAAAAAGATTAAGTGTATCTATCCCAGATGCATAAAACATTTTAGTGACAATGATTATGTTAAACCCAAGAGCTCCTGACACTAACCTGTCTTATTCACAGAAGAAACCACAGAGATGGCTTAGGCCACTGAGTTCATTCGGCATGGCCCACGAATGGTGAGTAACTTTCCCAGCATCCTGAGGAGAGTTAACATCAGGGCCCAGATCTGATGCCAACAGTGTTACCTGTACCGCCCGGTGCTGACTCAAGTTTCCTTTCCCGTATGAACAAGAATTCTGCTTCACAGATGTGTACTGCTCCAGAGTATCAGAGAGTGCAGACTGACAGGGTGTGGCATGTAAAACAGCACTTGGAGGTCGTTCTCTCGTCCACACTAGACCTCCTCAATCACACACCCATCAAATTCTGGCTGGAGATCTACCTGCATAAACCACTCCTGATTTCCCCAGCCCAAACTGGTTATTTTCTCTTGTAATTGACAAATTATAATCTCATCCACCCAAATTAGAATCTCATTACATATTCTTGTCCTATTTTCAAATACCAGAGTCCTACCTAATCTACTTGATTGGTTCATTCTTTGAGGAAACAGGTAATCTCATGTGTTTCCTTTTTATCTTCTACAATTCTAGCATGCTGCTGACATATAACAGGTTCTTAGGAAATTCTTATTACTTGTGTGGAGCTCTGAATGTTCCTTCATGTAGGTATGGATTCATTCATTTACACGCTGCCTTCCTAAATAAGGTAGACAACACCGGGCTGAGGATTTGTGTTTGTTCACCACCGTATTCCCAGTGCCACCCAAAACAGTGCTTGGCACCGAATAGGTCCTGGATGAATGATGATTAAATACATAATTAATTAAACTAAACATTATTCAGCACCTTCTAAGTATCATGCACTCTTCTAGGCACTTATTTTTACCTGTGATGTTCTGAATTTCTGGTTTGACTCATTCACTGATAAAAGGAACTGGCATATGGGAGGATGACTGATAAGTGATTTTTGGATGATTAAATAATAGAAGGATCTGTAGAACCCTACATCTGTCCTCTAGACATGGACTATATGCCTAAGGACAGAGACCCATAAATATATAATTATAGTAGTGGGCAAGTTTCATAACATAGATTGATGAAAAGGGATTGTAAAATACAGAGGAAGACCCTCTTAGCCTTGCCTGAGTTTGTCAACAGAAAAAATGATTTGTGACTTCTATTGAGCAAGATAAAAGGTTTTGGGGGAAAAAAAAAAAAACTGCTCACTGAATGACCAAGAGGGATATGAGACTAAAGAGAGGAATTTCACCATAGTTACACTCACCCTCCGCCACATCATCGTCCACGGTCAACTTGAGGCTCTTTCCTCTCCGCACCACCCGAACGGTGTGCCACTCGTTGTCGTTGAGCTTCTGCCCTGCATACAGAGTCTCAGGTCCTTTGCCTAAGGATGGTGGTAAGTGCCAAAGTTAGAATCAATTCTCAAAGTAGGGCTCATGCATCAGGGTTGTCAAAGCCACACTGGTGCACATGACCCAGCTGCATTCAAGAAATTATGTCCCTACGAAAGCTCATCCTAGTTTCACTGATCAGTAGGGTCCTCCATAATCGTCCCCAAATGCACACATCTCAGTTCAAACATAAAGGACAGTGACTCAGTAATGAAAGAAATAAATGCCTTTCTTTATCTTAGATACAAGATTTTAAAATGCCAATGGCAATAAGAAAACATTTACAGGAAATAGTAGTTAGTGGTCATTTATTTCTCAAAGTCTTAGTATTCAGATGAATTTCTTGAAGACACAGGAATTTTATCATAATTTTTTTTCTTTGGAATCATTTGGTCATTTAGGCATAATACACCAGTCTGGCTTTTAGAGCGTATTCACAAATTGGATCAGAAAAGAACTCTGCAACATACGCTGCCTTAACTTGACATTTCCATTAACCCCCGGTCTTATCAGATTTCAGTGACCACAGAAATCTCAAAAGTAAACATCATAATAGTAATGACATCAAGGTTTAAACCTAAACCCCATTATAAATAATGCTCCTGAAGGGAATGTGAGGGGCCCCAGACTCATTCTATTGTTCATCATCCTCCAAAAGGATCCAAAGACCTAAAAAATGAAATAATATAAAATTCCAAAATTGAAGCTTTTAGGTCAGAAGAATGTTTAGTAGAAAGTGACACTAAACAGAGGAATAAACCAAGTTGTCTCAAGAGATCCAGGGTCAAGAGGCTCAAACTGAAGTTCAAGTGGACCCTGTGAAGACTCAGGGGCAATAAGCATTTATGGTATTTAGAGACAAATGATGGCAAGATAGACACTGAAGCATTAGAACGATCAGGTAACAAGAGGAGAAAATGTCATGTTACTTTAGAATGTAACTCTGCATCTCACTATAGAACTGAGATGCAGATTTAAAAGACAAGGAAGACTGCATAGAACCAGAGGACAAAGTTGGCCCTTTGCAAGTGGGTAGCTAAGACCATACAGAAAGATGCTGATTAAATATTTCTGGAATAGTTGATCAATATGTGGAAAGCCCTATCCCTGAAAATGATTTGAAGAAAAGGTGAAATATGTAAGTGGCCAATATATCCATATGGATATAAGGCATGTGAAATATCTCAGAAAACCATATACTTGACTCCAGCATATACCGGGCACAGGGCCAGTTATATACTAGATACTTTAATGAGTGCTTGAATAATCAATGTCTACATAGTAACCATTATTTAAAATCAATACATTTTTATCTAAGTAATTTTGAAAGCTTTACTATACAACTCTCACTAGCCACCCTCCTCCCTCCTCTACCTTCAAAACCGAAGACTTTTATACTGCTTAGGAAAGAAAAAAAAAATAGCAGCATCTGGCTAGAAAGCTCTGATTAATTTTAAATTTCACCTATTAATTCTGAGTAATTAGTATTCCTATTTTTTACTGATTAGTAGAGTTATGGTAGTAGGTGAAGTCTGGGGAATTGTCTTGAAAAATAAACATACTTTCAAAATGAAAACATTTGCTTTAATTACAATATATAAGCAAATAATTTATATTTTAAAATTTTCAGAATGCACCCAAAGCCCAAGTGCAACCCAAATTGACAAGAATCCTGAAAATTTAGGAAAACTTAAAGTGGACCAAATGTATCCAAAATTGGATAGTGATGTCATAGGATCAATGAATCTTAGAAAAAAAAGTAATTCTGTAATAAACTATTTATATTCAATCTCAACTTCTCTTATTTTTTGAGTATGCTTGTCTCAATATTACGTAAAATATATACATTATAACAAGATTTTTCCTACATTTCAACTCATTAGATAGCACTCCTCATTATCTCATTAAATTCAGGTCTAAGATTGATGTAACAGTTGCCTTTACAACAGCAAACCGTGAGGGCATTGAAAGAAAATGGACCAACTCATGTGGATACTTTATAACAAGAACAGATGTTCTCAGAAAAAACAAATCTGCCTTTGTTTTTTTATGTTTTTATCTTCTTTATTCTACATGCAAATGCTTCAATAAGGAAGAAGAAAGCAAAGAAAGATATGGAGAATTTTGGCTGTAGAGGCAGAACTGTTACAAATATAGGCTATTTAAAACATTTCCTGTAAGGTGACATCTGTTCTTTAGGCAATTTTTGTACATCACTTAATTTTTATGATTGGGGACATGATAAGAGGGAGAATGACTAACACAAACTCCGTAGTTTTGGAACATTGCTTCATCAGTGTCACATTAGCTACGGAGATGTAAAATAAGCTTTGTCTCAGTGCAATGTATTTAAATGATGCCAACATTCTGCACACACTTCAGTTCTCATGGTATCCTTGAGATGTCACAGTGGTCAGATTTAAGCACAAATATTCCACTGTCCCTTTGACTCTAAAACTTTAGAATAGGATGGCCAATGACTAAAAATGTTAAAAAAAAAAAAAAAAAAAAAAAAACCCTGAAACTTCTCATGCCCTCCTATTTAGTTACATTTGATACCTCCAACACCAATAATTCTCGTTACTCTAAGAGCAGAAAAAAAATTCACATTCGTCTCATTAAAATGGCATAGAATATCGTTCAATATTCATTTTCAAGCAATGAATGAATAGATTTCATTGGGATTTTGCAAAACTCTTGGCTTCCAGAAGTGGAGAGTCAAACACATTTATCCTTAATCAAGCCAAAAGGTCAACTCATTCTACTAGATGAAAAGCGATGTTAAAACTCAGCTGGAAATCTAAGCAAATAGAGGAGAGGAGCAAATCAAATCAGTAGCCCAGGCATAAAACTGGACTGACAAGTGATGTAAGATGCAGACACAAGCTGAAGGGTAAAACATACAAACTGTCAAGTTTTCAAAGCAGGTTGATCTAGTCTAGGGAAGAGAAGACTTCCTCTGGCAGATTCAAGCAAAAAGCCAGTGATGCAGCATCAGGGAAACAATGAATGTAAAGGGTTCTTTACACAAGTAAAGGATGGTCCAGAGAGAAAGAAAAGCTGGAATTTAAAATGAAATAGATAAGAAGTTTAAAAAAAAATCTCAAAGCCATCAACTTTCCTACATTGTCCTTTTCAATAACTGGAAAAATTATGAATGCAATTAGGTATTCATTGAATATATGTATTATATGTATTTTCCCTCTTTTGTAGTTTATGTGACAAGTACTGATCCCCAAAAATCCTTTAGTCTTCTTAAACTCTCACTGTGGGATCTAAATAGAGAAAACTAATAAATTACCTAACACCCTTTAGTTGAATTTCCCAAGTAAGGACACTCATGCCTGGAATAAAGAAGCAAAAGATTTCTGGGATACAGAAGTATGTAGAAATGGAATGTTAAATTGTTTACTGTTGCAGAACTGAGGGTTTGTAATGAATCCTTTGGGCGACACCACCCGAATGCCCACTCAAGCTAGCCTCATGGCCCAATAATTTGTGCCATCCCTTTGAGGTAAGGCTCTGTCTCAGAAAAGATGATCTGATTATCTGATGAATGTGAGATAGAGAAAAAAAGTATCATGGATGAAATACCCTGACTAGACTATTTTATTTTGCTATTGTTTTTACCTATCCTACAGTAACCCTATGGAAGTCCTATTTCTTTAAGAAACCGGAGCTAATAATAAAATCAAACTGAAACATTAGGATAAAAGCTCTCTTTGAGAGAAAAATCACTGCTGATCGCTTGGAGGAAGATGACACTCAGATATCAGCATATATCCTCCTCTTTTGGCAGATAGGAAATGTGAGTGGATGGTAAAAACCTATATTAAAACATTACTAAGGGCACACAACTTCACAGGTGGACTTTGGATTTTAATTATTTTTAACTTATTTAGGATTTAAAAAGAAAAAAACAGACTGTTCATACTACATGAATTTGTTATTCCCCCCAGGAGCAATATAACCAGCAAAACTACAAGTTACCCCTGGTAAACATTTGTTTGTCAATATATTTCTAAGACCTGATCAAACCAACTAAACCAGATGGTTTTGCTCATATGCAGGGAGTAGAATTTCCTTCCATCTGCCACAAGGCACTGTTTCCAAAAGTGATTGGTGGTGGGGGGTGGCACTTGGAAACTGTTTTGTGAGGGTGGGAGTGGGAGAAGGAGGGGGTGATACCTGTACCATAATCACTTTGCTTTATCTGAACATCTTTCTATTTGTCCGAAAAGAAAAGAAAAGAGAAGAAAAGAAAAGAAAAGGAAAGAAAAAAAAAGAAAAGGAACAGTAACTTGATTTCCCTTGGAATTACTTTTCACATGAAAAAAATTCCTACAATGCACAAAATATATAACATTGACCCCCTTAGAAAGGTACAGTGAAAGATGCACATAATTATACATCTAAATAATATGGTTAATAAATGCTCAAAATGATTGTGTTAGATTTAAAGAACACCAAAGACATTTTTAAAAAGATGACTTACCATTATTTCCACCAGCACCGTCGGTTAGGCTAGCTGAACTGTGACAAGCATTTCACTAAGCCCACAGCACCATGCATTTTACCAGGCATCCTCCCCAGGGCAAATAGATTAGACAAGTAAAAGGAGAGATGAAAAGAAAAAAAGAACAGTACTGAAGGAGGAGGAAAAGGACAGAGAAATAAGAAAGGAACATTTTATTTTCTGTCCAAAAAAGTTCAGTTTCTGGTTGTTTCCTTTCAGTTTATAACCCAACAGAGATTGAGGAGGTATTTTGTTTTTATAAACTTATTTTTATAGCGTTCAATTTCACTGTAGAAACAATTTTAAATCACATTTATTTTTAGAACCGGTTTGGCAAAAACACCTCGAATAGATCATTTCATCCTCACTGGTGTCCTCGAGTTTCAGGAAGAGCTGCCGTACCTCCTACAGCAGGTGCAGATGGTACAGGGAGCTTTCTGGAAGTCTTCTGCTAAGACGGTTCCCAGTGAAGTGTGAGAAAGACAAGTGACCCAGCTATTCACTGCAAGCACAGGTATAGTTCTGCTTCTAGTTAAAACTTACTAAAAACACCGCCAATATTTACAGGGCTTGAATAAGCAAACATACCATCGAGCCTGCCACATATAACACGACAACTAGGAACCGCTCATCCTTTCCCTATAGCTCATCCTCCACTCTCCTCTTCCAGGGTAATGAAAGAGTACTGTTACTCCCCTCTGGCAGTGCACAGCAGAGACTGGCTATATATTTAACTAATGTTAATTGAGCATCAGGATGGGACCAGGCACCATTCTAGGCATGGAGGATAAACAGATAAACAAGTCGGAAAAGGTCCCTGCCTTTACAGAGCTTACAGTCTAGTTTGGGGTGAGGATATCTGGAGGGCGATACTCAAATTAAGGAAAACGAGATAATTTTAGATAGAGTTGAGTTCTACCAACTCTAAAATAAAACAGAGCGATATGATACTGAGTGGGGAGTAGGGATAGAGGATTGGCTACTTTATAGAATGTTCCAGAAATGCCTCTTTGAGGTAATTTCTCTATTCTTGCCCTGGGTACTCAGGCAGAAAGCCAGTGAGTGAGATGGTCCGAGTAGGCTTCCCTGAGGAGGCACATTTGAAAAAGGGCCAACCATGCAAATAGCTGAGGCAGTGAGGCCAGCAAGAACAGAAACTCTGGATGAGTTTGGCATGTGGGAGAAATGAAAAGAATCCCATTATGGCTGGAGCTTGTGCCCCGGAGAGAGCGTGGTCAGAGAGAAGATGGCAGTGTAAGCAGAAGCCAGAGCCCACGGGGGACTAGATGACGTGGTACGCAATGTGAACGCTGTTCTAAATGCAACCAGAAGCTCTTGGACAGTTTTAAGCAAGGGGATCATATGATGTCATTTAAGTCTTGAAAACCATTCTGGTAACTATAGGTACATTGAACCAAAAGAGGCCACTAATGGAAACAAGAAGATCTACTAGAAAGCTGTTAAAGGTAGGAGATAAAAGGGACTTGGGTTAAGGAGGTAGCAGGGGAAATGGAAGTGGTGAGGTTTAGGATGTGTTAATGCTGCAGAGGCAGGGTCCACTGGGCTTGGAGACTGGTCTGGGAGGTGGAGTGGGAGTGGGAGAGGAAAAGAGAGAAACCAATGTTGACTCCTAGGTTTTGGTCTGAGAACCTGGGTAGATGAAGGCAGCCTCACCTGAAAAGGGATAGATTCCATACAAAGTAAGTTACTATTGATCCTATTAGCCAGTGGAGCTTACTTCCGGTATTGCTATCACATCTTCCCTGTCAGTCAACACTTGATACCTGTTCCTGCCAGCTTCCTGCTGCTGAGCAGTGCGCGTCAACATTCACAACTTGTCTGATTTTCTTAGCACAATGTTAATTTGTACCTTAGGCTACCACCGTCTACAGTGGTACAAGATTCTTGGGTGCTGCTGTCTGCCTGCCTGCCTTTCTTCTTTCTTTCCCTCCTTCCCTCCTTTTCATTTTTTCCTGCTTGGTTTCAGTTATGTTCTCTAGCCTATGTCATAGGATTGGAACAAGGAGTGCCTCTAACATTACAAAGCAAACACCTCTGCTCAGCAGTGGTAAGCTGAGGACTGTCTCAAGATTTCTTGGGATAATCTCTCTCCATGAAGCCACTTTTCAAAAACAATTTTCTCAGGGATAGGCAGAAAGATCCTTTTGTGGATATTGATTCTCCTCTTGTTTTTTTTAAAAATCTTTATAAAATATACCAGAACTTCTATATTTTTTCCATGGAATGATTAATACAAATTAGATTTCTTTTGATGATTTAAGATGTTATAGTGCCTTAGGGTGATTCTGACTGTGAGATCTTATTGTTTAGCACTAAAGTCACAGATCTGGACGCTGAAGGAGACTGAGCTAAAGAGATTCTATCCAAGACATGCCCTAAAACCTGCTCCCCTACCAAATCCTAATAAATTTCTATTTCACGTCTGTTTCCTTGTGAATTAACCCTTCTGTCCTAAAAAGCAGAATAGAATATACATATCCAATTATTAATTGAAAGGTCTAGTAAATTAATCGTTATAATATTTTACTTTATATAAAAATTAAGGAAGGCAAAATCATCTTTAAATTAGCCTCCCTTTATTACTCTCATAACATCTCTACCTGCAACCATTCCTTCTGAGCCTTCTCCGACCCTCCCAGCTGACAGTGTCCACCTCCCCAGTAATTCAGCTATACTTTCATCTTGCAAATGATCATGCAGTCCCTCAAATTGTGAATATTTTTTGCATCCATTTTCATGCCCTCTGAAAGACAATATGCTACCTTTGTACTCCCCAACAACTAAGCATAGTACCTTTCCGCCAAGAAGGTGCTCAATGTATTAGGAAAAAAACTAGTGAGTGAATAAATAAAACTGAATAAATTAAATAATCAAGTGAATGGATAGATTGAGGGAGCTGAAATATAAGGGGAGCTAAAGAGAGCTGCTTAGCAATGGGGAACCTGCCACCTTCTGATCTCAAGATTGTTTTTCTTTAAGCACCAAAGGAAGCAAGAAAAGCTTAATCTTTCTCTGCTGCACCTCTTTTAATAATTGGATTTGTCCTGTAAAATTTGGATTCGGTTAAAAGGCCACACTTAAGGGCCTAGAAGTCCACGTGTGGCCGTAAGGCTGCAGGTTCCCCACCCCTGGAAATGGGTGAATAAACAAATTTATTGAGAGTAAATTTATGGAGGGTGGAGGAAGAAAAGAAAGGGGAACAGATGCATTTTGGCAGCAGTGTGATTTAGACACCAGGCAGCAGGCATAAATAAAATAAAGTCACTACTTTTTCTTTTGAACATACATTTTTCCTGGCCAGAAGAAAATGCAGCTTTCTGGGCAACTGATAGGGGAACGAAAGTACCACGCATAAAGGGGTTCCAGTTTCTTTGTATACGTGACCTTATTTATTTTTGTAGTATGAAGTTGAAATATTGTATCCCAGCTTTACAAATCAAAAGGCAGAGCAAAGCTCTGCAACCTGTCACGGTTACACAGTTCCCAATCAGAACGTCTGCAAAATCTCTTCGCTGTGCTGTGTGTGTTCTCACAGTGTCTCCAAGTTTAAGCCTCTGAGTTGTTCAGCCTAAGGGTTCAAAGACGAGTACGGTGAGGCTGGGTGAAGGGCATGGAGGAAATGGGAGAATAATGCTAAATATAAAGCATAGAATCTAATTCTGGGGGGTTAATGAAGAGTAGAATTTGGTTTTGTTTGTTTGTTTGTTTGTTTGTTTGTTTGTTAAAGTATTTGTAAGATCAGGCTACAGGCCTGGTAAATAGAACCTATTAATAAAGCAAAAAGAAGTTAAACGTGTGTAATGGAAATGAAAGTGAATGTTAAAAATATCATCACATTTGCATGCAATTGCAGCAGACCCATGCCAGGTACTGCCTGGCAGCAGGTCCCCTGGGCCAACCTCGGATTTCAGCCACAGCAGCAGGCAATAGCTACTGTGAGCTCAGACACAGCCTGACATCCACCACCTCAAGCGGAGTCAGCCCTCAGGCCTTCCCTGCCTGCATTGAACAGCAACCAAAAAGTGGGAGTGGGAGCAATAATACCGTAGAGGGGGGACTGACAAAGAATGGGGTGATGGAGCTAATGGAGCAATGCCCCCAACCTCCCGCTATAGGCTGAAAATCCTGAGATCCAGGCATTTGCTATAACATATCTCCCCGTCCACAACGCTCATGGCAGGAACCTCGGCAATGCAATGGATGCTCACACTGGTGTTTCTTCCTGCACCTCTCACTCTTCCTGCTCCTTCGTTCCTACTTTGGGACCACTCCTGAACAAACCACCTAACTCAAGTCTGTCTCAGACTCTGCTCTCAAAGGAACTCACACTAAAGCAACACTTACACAGCACTCAGTCACTCTCCATGCAGTAACTCAAATGTTACAGCAACCCCATGAAGGAGGTCATGTCAAATACCTAGGATGAGATTCAGAGAGGTTCAGTGACTTGTCCATGGTCACAAAGCTATTGAAGTGTGAAATTAAATGAAGAATCCAGTCTTCCTTGACTCCACAGATAGATCTCTTCCCATTAGCCTAGATACCTACCTAACATCCATGAAGTCCACAGAGCATGGGGTACAGTAGTCTACTATCTGCACTCAGGGCAGACTGAGGCCCTAGGTTGTAAATTACCAAAAAATTGATCAAATTCCTAGGGTTTCAAGAAAGCAGCATAAGCCTCTGAGAGCAATCACACAGCTTTCTGCTGTGAACCATGGAGGACTTTTGAGAATGTGAGATACCATCATTCTTAAATATCTTAGGTCTATTCAAGAGAGAAGCTAATGGCCAGGTGTGGTTGCTCATGCCTGCAATCCTAGCACTTTGGGAGGCTGAGGCAGGAGGACTGCTTGAGGCCAGGAGTTTAAGACCAACCTGAGCAAGAGCAAGACCCTGTCTCTACATAAAATAGAAAAATTAGCCAGGTGTGGATGCACCTATAGTCCCAACTACTTGGGAGGCTGAGGCGGAAGGATTGCTTAAGCCCAGGAGTTTGAGGTTGCTGTGAGCTATGATCATGTCACTGTACTCTAGCCCAGGAGACAGACTAGTCCCTGTCTCAAAAAAAAAAAAAAAAGAGAGAGAGAGAGAGAGAGAGAGAGAGGAGAAGAGATATGGTCTCCATACCCACAGACTTCTCAGGCTCTATATGTTCCCAAATAATCACCATATTCCAGATGGGGAACTTTATTTTAGATATAAAGATATGGTCACTAGGTTTTTTTAAGTCTCCCAAGACAAAAAACCCTGTGAAGATGGCATTTCCACCGTGTCTGTAGCATCTCCTTTCCACAACAGAAAGTACTAAATCTAAGGTAAGAATGGGAAAAGAGGGATATTTGCAGCCTAACTCTTTGGGTGATAATTACAAGGCCTATCGGCTTATAAGCTTGACAGCATCAGCTGATCACCCACTGTGGACAGAGGCGCTGCCACACAAAATGGTCTTATCACCTGGATAGGCTCTCTTATCCTCTTAACATCTGGTTTATACAACTGGGGGACCCAGGAGCAGAACCATCACTCTATTCTTGTCCTTGTTCACTAAGATGATGATATTTCTCCTTCCTAAAATAATATGTATGTAGGTTTGAAAACATGAGAAATTATACTTCTCCATCTCACTAGAAATATCTGTTAATAGTCCTCACTAAAATAAAACTTGCAAGACAAGCACAGAGAGAAAAAAATTTAAAACCAGAGCATTAACAAAAATAAATCAAGAGTATTTTAATTCAAATGCATTTGTCTCTCCTTCAATAAGACTTAAATGCGTCTGGCTCCTAATGCAGCAAGTGTGGCCATGGGTAAGATATGCAAACCAGCTACCTTGGCAACCATGACTAATCCCAATGTGCTGTCTTCATACCTCTGTGCAAGAGTTTGGGCACAGCACGGATGTAAACTTCAGACTGCTAACTGCTTTATGCATGTGCCCTGAATTCCTGATTAATCCTGTGGCATCAAGGAGAAGCAAACTGTTCTATCGATGACAGTGAAGTTACCACCCCACCTCCAGACTGTATAAAGGAAGATGAGTTTAATTTAAAAGTTCAGGACCTTCTGTACAGGCATTGTGGAAGCTTCTGTGAGTGCAAAGATGAAAAAGACACACTCGCTTTTCTCCAGAAACTCAGTCTACTTGGGGAGTTAAACAAATAAAACCAATCACGTGGGAGGAATGCGTACAGAGGTGTTCACCGGGTCCTGCTGCTGGCATGCTCAGTCTGTCCGGAAGTCTGAATCATCAATTATCCTCTCCTCTTTGCATTTTTTCATGCAGGGTTATCTAGATCCTATAATACGTGGACCAAGACCTTGTTTCTGTATCCTTCCCAACTCTAAATAGCACTGTCCTTGGCCCGTGCACTGGATTCTTGAAGTTGAAGAGTGAATGAATAAATGTCTTCTCATAATCACATCAGATCTGGATAATAAGAGATAATATGTATATTGTACTTGCCAGACACTGGTCACCAGACACCATTCTGAGTACTTTACTTACGTTAACTTATTTAATATATCAATTAGATGAGGTTATCATGGTCGATTGTTATTATTTTTTGACAATATTTTCTAGCCCTTCCTATCAGCCGCTTCCTAATTGGTCCAGCCTTTCCAAAGGATTATATTTCCTGTCCCATTATGTCTGGCATTTTGTGTGACTTGCTTCATAGCCAATGGAAAGTGAGCAGAAATGGCTTGGGCCACGTGGAAGGTTTCAGAGCTGTGAGATGGCTCTGCTAGCTCTCTGTTCCCTTTGCCACGAATCCAGGATGTCATTGACTGGGGCTGCTTCCTCAGCCAGGGTGCAGAAATGAAGAGGCACTTGTAATGCTGCAGCAGAACCAGATGGGCATTCATGTAGGTGGGACATAAAGCTCTGCTCATTTAAGTCACTAAGCACAGGGAGGCATTTGTCACTACAGTGTGAGTGAGTCTTAGAGCTAATACATAGGTCCCATTAATAACCACATCGTACACTGAGGAAACTGAGACAGAAGGAAGTTCAGTCAATTTCCCAATGTCACATAACTACCAATTGCTGGGAATTGAACCTGGACAGCCTCGCTCCATCTTGCCCTTAACTACTACACTATGTAGCACCAAGGATGGCCCAGAGATGCAACGCCTAATCCTCACAGTGAAATATTCTCCAGATATCCTACAAGATAAAGAATATTCAACTATTAAATCAATATATACAATAAATACGCTATTAATTTCTGAGTGGGTAGAGGATAAAGAAAGGCAGAGAAGAAAAATAAAGTGAGATTAAAATGAGAGGAGAGGACACATATAGACAAAATGACAGGGGAGAAAACAGATTAAGAGAAATTCTTATTTCTCAAATTGCTCAAAGGCAAGTCTCTCTTCTGGAAAAAACAAAACTTTAAATATTTTTATCTTTCAAATGCTGTCAGAACACAACATACATGGAAAGCGTTTAGAAGTAAGTATTTTGGAAACAATCTGGTTATTTTTGTACTTTAATAAAACAAAGTCTTCCATACGTTTGTGATACCTATGAGATGGCAAGTGACGCTTCACCTAGGGAGATATCATCTAAGTGAGCGAAATTGTCCTGACATTTTAACTTTCAGATTTTTCGGAACTGCAAGGAGTAATTTGGGCCAGTGGTTCTCACATTGTAAACTTCAGAAGACGCATCTATGAATAATGTTAAGAATTTGCATTCCAGGGCTCCAGGCTCAGTATTTCTGATTCGGAAGGCTCAGGATGGGTTCTCCAAAATGGCACTTCCATAAGATCCCAGATATTTCTGATGCAGGTCGGATTAGTTTCTCATGGTTGCTGTAACAAATTATCACAAACTTGGTGGTTTGCAGCAACAAAAATTTACTCTCTCTCAGTTCTGGAGGCCAGAAGTCTGAAATCAGCGTGTGAGCAGGGTCACAAAGGCTCCAGAAGGGAATCTTTCCTTGCCTCTTCCCAGCTGCTGGTGGTTGCTGCCATCCTCAGCACCCCTTGGCTCACAGTTGCCTCGCTCCATTCTCTACCTCCGTCTCCATGTGGCCTTCTCCTCTGCATGTCCTCCTCTGATGAGGACACTATCATCGGATTTAGGGACCACCACAATCCAGTGTGACCTCACCTTGACTAACTACATTTGCAAAGACCCTATTTACAAATAAGTTCACATCCTGAAGTTCCAAGCAGACGTGAATTTTTAGGTAACAATATGCAGCTCACTACACCAGTAATTCTCAGATCACCTGTCTGAGAACAATCTTTCACTTTACTGAAGTCTGAGTCCCTGCACCTTGTGGAAGGAATTTCCCATGACCATGTAAGTAGAGCCCAGCTCTGACTCTCAGTCCATGCTCTTTGCACTGTAAATTGTCACCTGTGTTTCTACAGCAGGCTCTTTAAGCCCTTGCATTTTTTGTAGCCAGAAGTGAAAAATATCACTTCTAGATACTTTGGATCTGCATCCCAGAAGACATTAAGCCAAGAACTGTATCAGGCTCTACTCCATTAGCAAATATTCACAGAATTTCCCAAATATGAAACTTAGGAAATTCTACAGACTTGGCCAATCCGTGTCCTACAGTTAGTTCCACTTTTCTCTCGACCCAACCTGTAACTCACAGGGAAACTCTGGAATGTCTCTCTTACCACCCCCTGCCATTCCCTCACCCATTGACACCTCAGTCAGTACTTACGGTTTACATCATGCATTGTAAGATATGGCTAACTCATCTAGTTGGAGATACAGATAATTCATTCTTTAGTTAACCAGTTCTTCATTTATCCATATCTCCAACTAGATTGGAGGTACCTTGAAATCTGGGTGCAAATCTTCCATCTTTGCATCTGTACACTCAGGGGATACTTGCTGAGTGAATGAATGAAATCCCTTCCTTACACTCACAGGCAACACAAAATTTTCCTTCCATTACCAGAGTAAGGACTCATTCACCCTGTCCAAGACTAAACTCTCCTCTGATTTTCTGCCTCCCATCCTTTTCCTCCATTCTTAACAGTGGTCTCTTCTCTTTCTTCTACCTTTAGACTTTTCCTTTCTGTTAGCCCTCTCCTTTAGGCACCTTCCAGTTTCACCACACTCACAGACATCCCCCTGATCCTGCCTCTTCTGCTTTCTGTCTTCCTTCACCTTGACACTGGGAGTGGCCACTCCGGCGCTCATCCTCCCAGACTCCACTGACCCGCAGCTACTGCTGCCGATCCTGGGTCCCTATGCCCTTTGAACCTCCCCGCCAGCCTTTGGGAGGATAGTTATTTTCACTGCTGCTCTATTTGGTTACTATTAATATGCAAATCGCCAAGTTGAGGGCATTTTTCAGTCTTCTTTCTTAGCATTAAACTTCACCAACCACTCCCACCTTCAATGACATGAACTGGGAAGGACGACCTCCCCTCACTCCTGCATCTTCCTCTGTTGTTTAATTCTGCTGATCCCCAAAGTTCCCACCCGTTTTCTTTCTCTTCACATGTATTCCCCCCTGAACCACCCAACATATGAATTCAGCTGTAATTTAATTTTTTATTTGTCTTTTGCCAATCTTTATTTCTCTCCTCAGCTCTGTTTTCCCATTTTAAATTTCTTCCAGGTTATCTCCCAGACATATCGTATTTCCCTAAATCTCGCTTTCCTCCAGTATTTCTCTTAAAGTCATCCCCTCAAAATGTTAACTTTTGCTTTCGATTTTATTTTTGACACTTAATAATTGTACATATTTATGGGGTCAATAGTGATGTTTTGATACATGTAATGTACGAATGATCAGGTCAGTAATTAGCATATACATCATCTCAAACATTTATCTTTTTTTGTGTTGGGAACATTCGATATCCTTTTTCTAGCTATTTGAAACCACATAATATATTATTGTTAACTATAATCATCCTATGGTGCTACAGAATGCTTGAACTTATTTCTCCCATCTAGCTGTAATTTTGTGTGTTTTAACAAATCTTTCTCCACTCCCTCTTTTCCCCTACCCTTCCCAGCCTCTAGTATCCTCTGTTCTACTGTTTATGTCTATGACACCACCTTTTTGTTTCTTTTTTATGTTACTGGGGCTACTTCTCCATTCTGATATACTTGGCAAATTTTTAGGTCTCAACTTTACCTGAATAAATCATTTCAAATGCATGTTTCAGTGAACTTGTTATTTCTTTCTTTCAAATCCTTCATGTCTGACACACGGGCTCCAGAGATTCTACAGCTCTGAACCACTCACTGTGGCTCCCATGGCTGGGGGCAGAGGCTCAGTGTGAAGACAGCAAGAGTAAAGAGTCAGAGACGGGGCTGCTGAAGGTCACAGGGAAGACTAAGATGAATCAAGAACAGCACTCTGGAAGGGTGGTGAGAAACTGGTTTGTGGGAGAGGAAGAAAGGGTATTCTGAAGAGTAGAACTGAGAGGTACTTGGGAAAGGTTTGAAGGGTACATGGTGATTCCACACTTGAAAGAGCTCTGTGACCCATGTCCTGTGGGGGTGACTCTTCTTGGACAAACCCATGCACTGGCTTCAGAGCCTATACTCTGAACTACAATTCCATATTGGTTCCCAACCACCTGTCTACTAGGATGACCTATTACCTCCAATCTAACATTGGTCCACTGTGGCTAGAACACAACCTCACAATTCTCTCTACTCTCTGGCCAACAAGCAAGATTTTTCAGATTTTCTAACATTCTAAACGATGCCCCCTTTCCAAACCTCTTTTGCTAATGGTGAGTCTTTTTCAATGCAAGCACTGAAATAGGATCCTTGTCCACTTCAGAGGGTACATAGATGTTCCAAAGATGGCATAAGGGTGCTGGAGTGAAGGGCTGTAAGAGACCAGGGCAGGTGATAGGGTGTGGAATCACTGCTATACTTTGTATTGGGGCTTAATATTTAATCCTCACAATACTGGGAAGTAAGCATTGTTATTTCATTTTATAGGCAAAGGAAGTAAGAAGCAGGGATGTTAAGTTATCTTGGCCAAGGGAAAATAGCTAATAAGTAGATCCAGAGGAAGGCTGATCTGAGTGTCCAGCCTTCACTCTTACATCAAACCACCTTCCGGATAGATGATGAATGTGGGAGTGAGAGCAGGATTTCAGATAAGGCCCAGGTGACCAGTGCTGCTTCTGAGGGAGAAGGAGGTTTGGGGAAAGCAACCTGGTAGAGGAACCAGAGATGCTTCTTTGAACTGGTACTTAGGAGGAGTGAGAACAGGCGATGGGTATGGGAGGCAGTGGGGAATTTCGAGGAGTACCATGCGTAAAGAAAGGTGAATCCCTGCCCACCCTAGATTGCGCTGCTGGGGGAGGGCACATTTGTGTATCAGGATATTTGATTATGCAGTGAGCTTACACTGACTGGGACCTGCCTGGAATGCCTGTGGGAACTCAGTGTCCCCCAGTTAGATTCAACGTGGGTCATCCTAGTCTCAATAAGCATTCTATTTCCCGTTGATTTTGAGGTGATGCTGCCTGCAAACTCCACAAGGCCAGAGACTGTGCCTGTCCTTTTCGCATTCTAGTCCATGGCTTAGACACAGTAGTTACCCAACATGCATTTATGTGAATGTATATAAATGCAGCTTATGAACATTGCAAATCAACCAACATCTTCTAACACGGAAACAGGGAGAAAACGTGCTTATGTGATTATTACATCTAATTATCCTTTTGAGGCTACCTATGCTCCTACTGAAGCTACCATTCATGCGTGCTGTGATTTGATCCAGTTCCTGTGGGACTAGTGGAAGGACAAGTTCTAATACACAGCTTGGCACACAGTAGGTGCCCAACAGATCAGCACTACTTGTTATTACTAATTTACAAAATCATGTTTAAGTGATTTAAAAAGTCTAGTAATAGGAATAAATGGTAGTTTGGGGAAAAGCTTCCAAGAAAGAAATGAGGAGCAAGAAATATCTCATACGAATTGAATTTTAAAATGACAAGCGTAAAAATCCTTATTCTAAGGACAAATATCCACCAAATGGTTGCACAATAACATTTATTTATTTGTTATTAAATAATCTTTAACTTAACAACTCATCAAATATTTACCACTTATTTATAATACAGTAGACTTTGACTAGAGGCCAGAGATAAGGGGTGAAATATATTATGATCCCTAGATCAAAGTTACTTACAGTCTAATGGAGCAGAGAGTGATGTAAAAATCTTAATGCAATGTTTTAAGTGCTTTAAAACTAGTGTGTACTCTGTATACTGCACCATAGGAACATAATGAGAGGGAGAAGGTATTTGTGTATGTATGCATGTGTGTGCCTTTTAGTCTGGGTTTGGGGCTAGGAAGGTAGTGGTGTTCAGGGAATACTTCTCAGGGAAAGCAAGGCTTACACTTTTTAATGGATGAGAAGGTATTAGTGCTCTAGGTAGTCCAGAGATAGAAGAACAACCACATGTAGAGATTAAGTGAGCGTGGCAGGTTCAGGGAATGGTGAGCAGTTCCATGTGGTAGGGAAGTGAAGGGCATTTTTGTGAGAGGTAGGAAATTGGTCTAAAGAGGCAGCCAGGAGCAGATGCCAAGAACATTTATGCTATACTAAAACCCGCATTTTTTAGACCAAAAATAACTCTTAAAATATCTTAAACAAGCTGTAATGTGTATTTCCTGCATTACGTAAAGATTATTCAATTTTTCTATAGTGAACAAAAACAAATGAGATGAATAAAATTCATAGGCTATGTTAAGTATAGAGAGAAAATAGATAATCTGAGACCTGTTAGACATAGAGAAAATAAAAAGAACATATGCACATTGAACAAAGATAGAAAGGATGAAACAAGCAAGAGAGTTACTTGCCCATAGAAAGGGATGAAAATACAGAGTATACCTTAAATATTTATAATGCTCAGATCATGTCTGATTGACAGCTGTCATCCCTAAATTGGTCAACCCATTAGTAACATTCTGGCCCCATATTTGCTGTGCTTGAGACATACAGAAAAAACATATATCTGCTCACCAGGCTAACTGGAAAGCTACAGCTATGGCCAGGTCTACTTGCCCTGTGTCTTTCAGTAGGGCAATGGTGTAACAGCCCCGGATACCTCCCAGCTGCTGTATCCTTTCCTTAACCACAACTCTGGCTCCTGTAACCACCCCATCAGCAGAGAAGCCTAATATGGTAGCTAGAGAACCAAGATACATGAACATTGTGTGACCAAGAATTCGGGTAGAGTAACCTTTCCATCCCACAGCTGCACACTATTCTAAGTGTGTTCATTGGACCAATCTCTTTATTCTTGCTTTTTGCTTAAACTGTCCTTTAAATTGATTTAATGAACTACATAATTTTCCATCTTAACCAGGTCTCTGAGTCTTTCTCTTCCATGACTTCTGGGGCATCCCATCTGAGTGCACTTGAAATGTCAAGGTGACTTCCCACATGCCATTGAGAGTGACATGGTCAGATTATTGCCTTAGAAAAATCACTCTGGACCCTCGGGTGTAAAGCCAACAAGGCTGAGGAGTGAGGCTAGAGGCACAGACCAACTCCGGACTGCCTTTTCCAGCCAAACATATGCAACATATATTTCACAAAGAAGGTTTAAACAAGATTTAGAAGCTCCAGGCACACAGAGGAGAAAATGTCCTAAAGCAGCAGTCCCTAAACTTTTTGGCACCAGGGACTGGTTTCATGAAAGACAATTTAATTTCTCCACAGACCAGGGTGGGGGAATGGTTTTGGGATGATTCAAGTGCATACCATTTGCTGTGCAGTCAAATCTCTCTGCTAATGATAATCTGCATTTGCAGCCACTCCCCAACACTAGGTTCACTGTCTCAGCTCCACCTCAGATCATCAGGCATTAGATTCTCATAAGGAGCATGCAACCTAGATCCCTCGCACGTGCAGTTTACAGTAGGGTCCAAGCTCCTGTGAGAATCTAATTCCGCTGCTGCTCTGACAGGAGGCGGGGCTTGTGTGGTGGTGGGAGAGATGGGGAGCGGCTGTAAGTACAGAGGAAGCTTCTTGCTTGCCAGTTGCTCGCTTCCTGCTGTGCCGCCCAGTTCCCAACTGATACTGGTTCACAGCCCAGAGGTTGGGAAGCACAGTCCTAAAGAACCGACTTCTTTACTGCTAAACCAATATAAACCAACTTTCAAAACTCTACAAAGTCAGCGCAAAAACTGCCTAGAAGAAAAAAAATTCTTATGTCAAATAAAGAAAGGCTGAGATTTCTCCACATCTACCTGGGATTATCCACCCTTCCTGGTGCAGTGATAGTGTCAGGAGAGTGTGCAGAGATAATAGCCCACCATGATTACAACGTAAGTCTATAATCTCTCATGTGAGCCAGCAGGGTGCCCCTAAGAAACTGAAACCAGCAAACTAAAAACACGAGGTGAAGGAAATAGCCGAATGGTAATTCAAATGCCTCACAATACACAGTGAGCCAGCAGGGTATGAGAAAGAACATAGGATTTTGAGTTAGCCAGACCTGGCTTCAAATTCCTGTTCCTACAAGTACTAGCTGTGTGACCTTGGACAATTGCCTAAATATCTCTCAGCCTCAGTCTGTCCAAGTTGCAAACTGGTAAGAATAGTAATTACTGTCATCCGGGGGATATGGTAAGGTAAATGAGATAACACTGGGTATGTGTCCAGCACAGGCTCTTCTCCACATTTGCCTTTTCTGTGTTCAATTCTGTGTAGACTGATAAACAAATATTTAACATCTCATATCATGGCTATTCCAACAGCCTACCTGGATGGCAATAATGACCGCTTGTTTAAATGTGACTGTGTTTTCTCTATTTCTTCTGTCTCTGGATTATACTAATGTGAAAGACATATTCCTTTAAGCTAGTTAACAATGCTGGTATGTTGCTAAGGAAACTTGAAAATAAGCAAGGTTAGTATTGGGTCATTTGAATTTTAAGCAGTTAGGTTTTGGAGAAACTCCAGCAAATTCTCAACATTGTTCAACCATCAGTTTTGGGATATTTTAAGCAACTTACAAATTCCTGTAACAGTAAACTCAGCCTTAAAACCACTGTGTGAAATCAGTGTCATTTATATGGTCCTAAGAAATGGAAAATTTCCCAGTGAATGATATCTTTCATTCCAAAGTCTATCGTATTCTCATAAAACATCCTTCTATTTCTAATTTTTTCTTGCTATTCTTTTTTAAAATTATGATTTTTCAACCTAACTAAATACATTCTATTGTTGTTACGTTTTTGAAAAGGAGAACGCAAATTTAGGAGGCCAAATCGTGTATCATACGATGTGCAACTGAGAAGGGCAATTTGACCAAGTAAGAAAATTGAGCAGCCCAATTTCTCTGCTACTATAAAGGAATATTTTAACAGATGATCCCCTGCTGTTTCAAAGAGAGATGCAATATTTAGAAAAGAAGCATGTTTTAATAGCAGAGGCAATCACCCACAGCAATGGTAGGATAGGCAAATTTACATACCATTACCATATTGCCTGAATGAGTGTAGGTGCTAGCAAAATATTTGAGGAATAAACCTATAAAATAAAGATCAGAGAAACTCTAGAAATTTAGAAAGTGCCTTGAAGATGATCAAGTTCAGACCTCCTGTGTCTTTGATGAGAGACGAAAGGCAAAAAAAAGGTGAAAATTCTTAGAACTAGTAATAGAACAGAAACCCTGAACTCCGGACTTCAGTGAACTCCCTATCAAGGCACAAGTAACTCTTCAGGATACCTGAGGCTGAGACTATGAGAACACTTGATGCTGAATGTTATCCATTAGGGTTAAAAAAAAAAAAGCATAATTGGTATATGATAAGCTGCATATATTTAAGGTATACAGTTTGATAAGTTTTGACATACAAATAGACCCATGAAATCATCACCACAATCAAGGTAAGCAACGCATCCATCAGCCCCAAAAGTTTCCTCATGCCTCTTTGTGACCCTTTCCTCTTGCCCCTCCTCAGGTAACCAATGATCTGTCTTCTGTCACTATAGATTAGTTTGCATTCTTTAAGATTTCTATAAATGGAACCATATAGTATGCACTCTTTCTTGTCTGGCATCCTTTACTGTGAGATTTTTTTCCCATGCTTTTGCACAGTTCCTTTATGGGTTCCAATGAAAGTTTATTTATGACGAGAGGTGGTGGGAATGTTTGTCCTGCAGGTTGTGGTTTGCTGGCCTCTGGTTTAGTGCTAGAGCCCATGTGCTTAACCTCTGTACTATACCACGGGAAGCAGAGGGTAGTGAAGGTGAAATGTGACCAACAGCTGACAGATGGACAATGCGGGGAGGGTGTGCATGTCTGTGTATACTGGGAGGAGAGGGACTGCGAGTTGTGAAGTGAGAGATAAGGCTGGAAAGATGGTAGATAGATTGCACATAATGCTAAGAAATTCGACATCATTCGGTAAGCAATGAGAATCTTTGGAAAGTCGAATAAAAAAGAAAGTGAGGTGGATTAGACGAAGACCAGGACAGTTAGACTGCAGAGAAACCACTGAACTTACTTAGAAAAGAGGCAAATAAATTCTGAATCCGAAACACTCCATAGCAGAGAGAAATGAACAAAAGGCAGGAACAGAAGAGATAGAGAGGTGACCAGCTGAATGGCAGGGATGGGAGTGGGGGGTGGAGGGACAAAGTTGAGGGTCACTTAAAGCTTTCTGGCCTGGATAACTTGGTCTTGCCACTTCATTTAGATAAAACAAACAAAGGGAGAACTGGGTTTGAAAAGAAACACTGATGAGTTCAATTTTAAACACCCAGAGTTTGAGATATTGGTGGGACATACAGTCGGCCCTCTGTATCCATAGGTTATACACCCATGGATGCAACCAGCCTTGTATTGAAAACACTGCAAAAAAAAAAAAAAAAAAGTACAACTGTACTAAACACTTGCAAACTTTTTCTTTCATTATTCCCTCAACAATACAACATTACAACTATTTACATTGTATTATGTACTATAAATTATCTAGAGATGATTTAAAGTATGTGGGAGGATGGGAGTAGGTTATATGCAAATACTGTGTCATTTTATATCAGAGACTTGAGCATCCTCAGATTTTGATATCCTTGATGGTCCCAGAACCAATCCTCTAGGGATACTGAGGGACAACTGTACATGTGGAAATGACTAGTGGATATTCAGAAATGTGGACCTAGAATTCCAGAGCCAGATGGAGAGACTGAGGCTATATATATTCACACACATATGCCCACAGCCCTTTGAGTCAAATGAATTGGGTTTTCATAGATTGTTGTCACCTAAAAACTGCCACAACCTCCCAGCGATGTCACAAGTTGAGACTACGATGTCGTAAAAGTCATGTTTCCTGTTTTTCAAATTCTAATCATAATTCAGCGTCAGAAATTGATAAGGTGCTGTCGCCTCTGAACTACCTCTCTGATGGTCTTGAGAGCCATTCCCTTAGGCACAGGGAGGCACCTGGAAGTGAGCCAACATTTAAGCCCTTGTCTCTTTCTTCTCGAACAGCACGCTTGGGTCTCCACCTCCAGGGAGACCTCCTGTGCACTGAGAGGCCTGGAGTCAAGGCTTTGGTAGGAGAGTGGGAGCTGCAGTGGTTTGCTAATCTGCCGGGAGGCTGGCTTCCTCTCTGGAAATAGCACTCTGGCTGGGCCAACGGAGGAGACCTTAAAATACGTCAGAGCTCAGGTGTGCAAGGCCACGCTCTGAGTCCTCTTCATACGTGTCTGCCTGAGCTTGAGGCATGGCTTGGGAAACGGACAGTTTCCTTTCTCTAATGAAAGTCTAGAAAGACTTTTATATTTAAAAATACCTTGTGGAATTTAAAGAATAAGACTTAATATAAGTAGACTGCAAAGGGATGATAAATTTAGCAAAGTCTCTATTCCAAAGCCAGAAGTTCAGCATTTGGTTTTTTGGAGTTTTTTTTGTTTTCTTGTTCTCTGGTGCCCTCTTGCGTTCTGTTCTCAAATAACACCCTATTTTTAAGACCCAACTAAAGTAAGCTCAAAGACCGGCGGTGACTCTTGCTTTGATGGTATAAAATGACCACATTGCACAGGCTTCAGTATGTTTCCATAAATACATTTACATATTAACAGCAGGTATTTAAACACAGTTGAAGACAGGTGGTACCAGAGGCTGGAGTGGTTGGGGGCAGGGAGGTTGGGGAGATGTTAGTCAAAGGATGTGTATTAACAGTCAGATAGGAAGGATAAGTCCAAGAGATCTACTGGGTTAGCATGGTGACTGTAGTTGATGACACATTGTATTCTTGAAAACAGCTGAGAGGATATTAAATGTTCTTACCACAAAATGATAACCACATGAAGCAATGTATTTGTTAATTAGCTAGGTTTAACCATTTTATATCACATTGTACACTATAAATACACCCACATCAGTTTTTAAAAAATAAATTTTTAAAAAGAGAAACTTTGACTTTAGAAGAAAAGAGTTGAAGACAAACCCCAAAGATTAACACACTGCCTGCCAGAAAGCAGATGCAAAAACAGACAAACAAATCTGTCAAATGAGTAAAGGTCCATTAGCCACAGAGGAAGTGTGCTGTGTCTTATTTGTGTGTTCTGTTAGGGAAAAGCTACAGAGAATTGCCAAGTTGCTTTGTTATCTTAGATGATATTTGTACCTACTTTATAAACTACACCAATAACCATAAAAGAAAAGTCTGCTACTTATTCTTTCGTGCATTCTTTCATTCAAGTATTTATTGACCTTGAACTATGAGCTACACTTTAAGTGCCAGAAAGTCAGAAAGGATGACACTGCTTCTGCTCTCGGGAAACACACAATCTATCATTGGAGGTAGAAGAGGAACCCCACCATTTCAGTACAAAGTGAACATTGCTGAACAGAAATGTGCACTGGATATCCTCAGATCACAAAAGAGGAACAGATAATTCAAACTAAGCATTTTGTGCCAAATTCCAACTGCAAATACTGGAATTGCCTATGGGCTATCTTCCTGCCCCATACCTAGATTGTGAGTCCCCAGAGAGAGTTCGTATTACATATTTGTACAATGCAGCTACTCTAGAACTCTGACTAGTACATACAAAGTGCCCTGGAGTTGTAATTGATTCAGTTAACTCCCTACAGTGGGTTCCACCTCATTTAACAAAAAAATAAAATAAAAACATATAAGGCTGGAAAAAACATGAAAAAAATATACCTCTTCCCATTCTCCTAATTACTGGGAAGAGATAGCTCAAGGTCAAGAATTAATAGCATGTATTCTGCACTTGCTTGTCTCGGTCCCACAGCAGACCTCAATTGCTAAGTCCAAGCACCACTTCTGAGGCACATCTCACAGATGAGTCCACATTTTTTTCCTTTTAAGACCCTTGTCCGCGTCCCTGCTGCTTTACATCTCTATCATCATCGTATTCTTTTTGCATGAGTATCATCCAGTGATGTTGGAATATTTTACCCACTGCAATCAGGCTCCAATCCTCTATCAACTATGGTAGTCCCCCTAATCTGTGGTTTCAGTTACCCATGGTCAACCAGGGTCCAAAAATGTTAAATAGAAAATTTCAGAAATAGAGAATGTGTAAGTTTCAAATTAGGTGCCATTCTGAGTTTCATGATGGAATCTCGCATGGTTTCCCTTCATACTGGGATGTGAACCATCCCTTTGTCCGGCACATCCATGCTGCATACTCTGCCTGTCCCTGAGTCACTTAGTAGACATCTTGGTTATCGGCTCAATCAACTGTTGCTGAATCACAGAGCTTGTGTCCAAGTCACCTTTGTTTTATATCATAATGGCTCCAAAGCACAAGAGTAGTGATGCCGGCAATTCAGAGAAGCCAAAAAGAAGCTGGAAAGTACTTCCTTTAAGTGAAAAGGTAAAAGTTCTTGAGTTAATGAGGAAAGAAAACAAACTGTATGCTGAGGTTGCTAAGATCTACGGTAAGAACAAATCTATCTGTGAAACTGCGAAAAGGAAAAAAGAAATTTATGCTTGTTTGCTGTCGCACCTCAAACTGCAAAAGTTACGGCCACGATGTGTGAAAAAGTGCTCAGCTAAGATGAAAAACTCCTTAAGTTTGTGGGTGGAAGACACAAACAGCAACGTGTTCTGAACTACAGCAATTGGGTTCAGCGATATCCGCGGTTTCAGGCATCCACTGGGGGTCTTGGGTTGGGATAAAGGATGACTACCCTACTTCAATCATGATTACTAAACCTCATCCTGTAGGATTCTTCTGGCTCAAACACAAAAATCAAACCACTTGTCAACAAGTCCTGGGGCTAAAATCTAAGGCCATAAACTGTCATCCCCTTGAGGCCAGAGGCTTGCCTTACTCACTTTTGTTCTCTAGCACCTGACTTAGAGAGACAGGACTTCAAAAATATTATTGAATTTAACCTGAACCAAGTGCTGACTGCAAACTCCTCCACCAGTCAGTGCCACAGAGCCTGACTTCCCCCATTTCTACCAAATTCCCAAGGTCATACTCTCCTTCTAGCCAAATGGTTTCCTCGGCTTCCAGCATCACAATCTCTTTCTGCTTCCAAGAATTTGCTCATGTACTTGCGTGTTCCTGAGACCATCTCCCATCACCTAGTTCCCATACTGCATTCCTCTCCACGTAGATATTCTAACTCGATGCCGGGGCCTTTGGGATATTTTCAGTAAGAAAGCATGATACGTAGGGGAACGAACAGTTCTCTCGGTTGAGCACCTTACTTGGGTTCTAGCTCTACTTCTTGCCCTTCAGGTCAGTCACTTGACATTAAACACCTAATGTTCCAGGTCCCATGCATAAAATGTGACTGTTAATATCCACGGCACAGAAGACTATAGCCAGTGTTCAATAAATGCTGTTTTATTGTATTCTGTTTCTCTCTGATTAACGCCACATATTTTCTTATGTCACAAAGTCCTGTGATTATTGCATATAAATTGACTATATCTATGTGTTTATTTTCTCTTATTTTCTTATCTCTTGTCTGCTCTTTTAAGGGCAGAGACCATTATTTATTTCATGTGGGATAAAAATTAATATTTTAGACATTCAGATGCTATTGACTCTTGACACCGCTACCCCCACCAACCAACCCACTCTCCAAATCCTGTGTTACAACCCCAAGGTCTTGACTTGTTTGAATAAAAATCTCATTAGTCCTGTACCCAAATAATCTGATAAATCACAAAGGCTGAATCATTCTGCCTTAGTAAAGGACACTTAAAAAAAGAAAGACAATTTCATGTTGTGAATCAATGAAAGGGTAAAAGCCAAACCTGCATACATGATTCCTGATCAGAATCGCTCCATCTTATGCTCTTGACCTTAGGAAAACAACATTTTCTTAGGAAAAGAGCATTTTCCTTTGGCTATTTTAAATAGCAGGTCATCCAGATGCCTCTCCCCTTTCTCTCTTTATACTCAAATTGCGTGTGTATGAATTACACCAGTTTCATATGATTTTGTGTGCAATGAGCAAAAAGAAAATTCTAAGCACCACATGCTCAGGGGCTCTATTACTATATATAGAGAGAACCACTAGGATTTCTTGCTCTCAGCAATAGATACACCTAGAAGGCAGCTTCCTATCTGTCACCATTATAGCCTGGCATGATGGAAAGAGCCTTGGGGAAAGAAACTTTGGTTCAAATGCTCAATCCCCACTTAGCAGCTATCTGCCTTAGTGAACTTACATATGTTCTCTGAGCTTCTGGTTCCTCACATGTAAAGACACCTCCAGTGCAGAATAAAGTGTGTAAAAATTCCCTTCCCTCTTTCTTCCCTGCCTTAGCCTAATGAATTCATCGCCCTTCTTGGTGCAGCAATAACACCCTATGCTGTAATTTGTCTGTTTACACATTTGTCTCTCTCACCATACTTAAGAGCAGGGACCAAATCATATTAGCTTTAATCACCGGGAATACAAATGGAATGCCTGGGACATATTAATCACTCAACAAACACATGTTCAAATATCCCCTAACATGCCACATCACATGCAGGCTAACCGAATTTTTTCAGAATTTTAGCAAAGCTCTAGGAAACCATTTACTTGCCACCTTCGTGTGCCAGGAACACAGATTTTCATGTTAAGCCATTTCACATCTTTCTTGTGATGCTCTCAGTGTCTCTTTAAGACCACCTACTGCGGTGTGGGAAGCCTGGTTTCTACCCTACAAGTTTAGTTCTTTCTTCACTCTACACATCTCCTCCACTGGCAGAGGTCTGCAGTTTATAGGGCAGTGGGAATTTGAACAGATTTACACTCAAAGAGTTTAAACAGGTATTTAAAAAAAAAATGCTGCAGTAATTTTCAAACCCTGAAGTTAAATACAACTGTTCATGCCATCTATTTGAGAAGCTTTAAAGTAGACTGACATTAATAATAATAATGAAAGCTAACAGTTATTGAAAATTTACAATGCTCCAGAAGCCCTTGGCATGCATTATTTAAGTTTCAGGAAAATATGATATAGCTTTTATCATTATACCTTTCTAGAGATGAGGAAATTAAAGTAACAAGAGGTTTAATCATTTCCTTAAGTTAAAAAAACTATGAGTAATAGTGCTAGAATTTGCGAGAAGAAGTCCTGCTCTAAAATTCAAAGCTGCCTTCACCTGGGACCCTCCTAAAAGCAAGCCCTGAGACCAGGGTTTGCGAGGTGCTCCCAGGGAGCAGGTGTAGGACGTGAGGCAGCGAGAAGAGAAGGGAAGAAACCCAGTTAATGACCTGGCTATTGTGTGAACAACTGGGAGTCTGCCCCACCAGGGAGCCTCCGAGACACTGTGGAACACATCTTAGAGTCATCTCTGAGGGGCAAGGAAGCTCGGGTATTTTTCTACAAATTCCAGCCTTCGTGTCTTGGGCGTGGCCAGGCAGGCTCACCCAGGCAGAGAACACCTTCAGGTAGAGACTCGGGTAGGCATCAGTTTGCAAACTGTCCACAGGCGACCTCAAGCTAGGCTGAGGGAACACAGGAGGGCAGAACTGACACCAGCCATGGTGCCCTCAACTACTATACCATCCCGTGGAAGAGAAAACGCACAAAGATGAGCCAGGGAAAGCTTATGGCTGCAGGCAACAAAGACATAACTCAGTTTCTCGCTGTATAGGTAATCCTGGCTATGGAGTTCCTATGAGATCAGTATTATAATGATACTGACCTTATAGATAAGGAAACTGAGGCACAGAGAGCTTAAGTAACCCATATGAGATCATACAATTTAGAAGCAACACAGGTAAGATATAAACACAGAGATTCTGCTCAAGAGCCCAAGCTTTTAACACCACAGCAATGGTGACTACTATGTCGTGCAATGTCTGATGAAGCTGCCACCGGTGCTGTCTCAGCTGTGGGCAGTGTTCCCCTTCCTCCCTGTCCTCTCTGGCACTGCACTCAGCTGCTGTGACTGTGCTGTCACTGCTCTCTCAAACTGCAGGAGAGACATTCCCCCTTATCTGCTCTCAGGAAACCCTCCTCCCCGCAGTGCTCCCCACCCAGGCAGCCTCACTCAGGATGTCCATGTCACGGAATGGCCTGGAGCACGGTGGGCACTCGCTAACAGTGGTCCCTAGTACCCGGGACCATGTAGGATGGGGAGAAGCATTTTTAGAGTCAGCTAGAATGTGCGCTCCATGAGAAAAGGAACTGACTCTACCCCATTGATCAGCACCCAACAAAGTTCTTGGCATGTAGTCAGAATTCAGAAACTACGTTTTCAGTGAGTACTAGTGATTACCATAGTCCTCCCTTAACTGCTGTACTGCTTTCTAGTTTCATCCCAAAAATATTACATGGAAAATTCCAGAAATAAACAAGAGAAAGACCACATTCACATAAGTTTTATTATAATATATGGCTATAATTGTTTCATTTTATTAATTATTGTTAATCTATTACAGTGCCTAATTAATTTTATCATAGGTATATATAGGAAAAACTAGTGTATGGGGGTTTGATACTATCCATGGTTTCAGGCATCCACTGGGTGTATATCGGAATATATCCCCTGTGGATAACGGGGGGGGGGGGGCACTCTACCTACTAAAAATAGCACTCGATCTGGTGTCAGAAAGAGGTGGGTTCAAATTTCAGTCTTTCCACTTACTCTGTGACCTTGGGAGTTTCCTCAGCTATAAAAGGGGAATTAGAACGATTGTAATAATTATAATTTTAATGTGTGTTGAGCACTCCCTATGTAAACAAAATACTTCAGTGAATTTTAAAAATATAATTATCTCCTTAATCCTTCACACAATAAAGGACCATTATTACGCCCTTTTCAGAGATGAGGAAATAAATTTCTGGAGCGTGTATCGCTTCCTTAAGGTCGCACAGCGAGGAAATGAAGGCCTCTGTGCTAGTAGCTACGGTGGTCTTGCCCTCCTCGGAGGGCTTCTCAGAACTGGGCTCGAAGTGAGCATATTGAGAAGGCACAAAACGAAAGGTGAGTCAGCTCATGGATACAGCCCCTGTCAGCGAGTATATTTAAATCGTGGGGGACAGTTTAAGATCATCTCTCAGGACTGCACCAAGCCCTTCATCAACTGCAACTGGCGCACTCCTTTCAGAGGGGGAGGGCTTGGCAAAGACACGGGCCCAGAAGAGAAGCGAAAGAGCTGAGCTGTCTCGTTTAACTGTTAGGTTTCCACGGTATTTTATTTTTCCAGTTTTGCATGTGTGTCAGTCATCTTCCTGTGCATGTGTGAGTTCCGAAGTGTTCTCTGGCAAGTGCCGTCCTACAGGGCTAAAGCTGAGCCTTTGTTTCCTTCCTACAGCAGTGTGCATATAAGATGTACATAACGTGTGTTCTCAATGGCCCAGTGCACCTTGGGCACACTTCCTCTCACACTAGAATCCACTGTAGAAATTAACCTCACTTTATAGGTTTTTTTCCTGCTTTAAACTCCACAGATAGCTTAACAATTGATTTCTAAGCAGATTTTCGTAGTGTACGGGGAGATTATCTTTGCTTGTTGGAATCTTTCCTCATTTAAAGGACAACCTAAGAGCTCCAGAAATGACTGAGAGCTTGCCAGTGTGCTCGAATAAGGCAGCTGATTGTAAACATAGCTGTCTATCTACTGAAATCTAATAAACAAAATAGCACATGAAAGCATTCTTGCTAAGTGAAATTTCAGCCTCTGTGGGATGCCACTAAAAGGTGAAACAACCTAAATCCTTCACAGGCCTTGAAAGAAGATCAAAATACAATTTACCAACCTTCTTTTTCATTTCTATGCTGATAACTTTAGTGTATCTAACATAGTCAAACCTTAAAAACAGCTGTTCAGAAAATAAACCGCCACATTCAACATCCAAAACAGGAAATATTAAAATGTATTATAAATCTTTTTTTAAATTTTTGTAGCTAGTCTAAGTGCAGGGAGGAATGTACAACAAAAACTATTTATCAAGATGTTCAGCGTCCGTCACTGGATCAATCTGCTGTGCTCACCTGTAGGAAGGTGCTGGTGGGCTCATGGCAGGGCTTAAGCTCAGAGGCTATTCTTCTAAAGGGGTCCTCAGAGAAAGAGGGGCCAAGACAAACCTGACCCCTGTCTCTGGAAAGCACATGCCACCTGGGGAGAAATCATCACATCGACAGTGCATGAAGCAGACTGAAGAGAGTGAGACAGAGACACCTTTCCCACAAGTGAGGGTGCCACTTAGTGAAAGCCCGTAGGGAAAATGCTGCTGTGACAACGTTTGCAAAACTGCCATTCACATGAAAGACACTAAAGAACACTTATTTACTGGAGAAGCCACCTGAATAAGAACACAGCACATTCAAAGTGCCTTACGCCGGCTGCATCTACACTGGATGGAAGCCCATGAAGAGTGTGCATTTGATCTGACAAACACAGACACCCTTACCAGTCTCTGATGCATGGTTTTTCTGTTTTGTAATCTTGGTCTCAAAAATGAAGAAAATATTTTAGAAACTATAACAATAGTTCCAAAAGTTTCTAAAGTAGGATTTTGAGATAAGGATATTCTGTACCTAATTATATTCTGGGAAGTTCAAAATATTTGAACCACATATTGGAGCATCTTGTTATATTTACAAGCTTGATCCAATTGGACTCAAATTCATTATGATCATTAATGTTTTTAAAACAGGGAGGTGTTCACTCAAGAAGTTTACTATTGATGTTATTCACATATGGAGGTGAATGCTTATGAGAATGGAGTTCATGTTTTATTTATCTTTGTTTGAATTTTCACTAACTTTTCTAAACCGAGTTCCCCTTCAATGAGTTTACCTAACTTGAAGTTCCATGAGGACAGAGACTATGTCTACTCCATTCATCTCTGTATCCCCAGAGCCTTGCGCCAAGCTCGGCACGTATGTGGGTGTTTGTGGTATAATAAAAAAATAAATATTTTATCTTTCTCCCAGGTCCTTAGCACAAAGCTCCTGAAACCCTTGGACTTTACTGTCTTCTGTTTGAGATCCCTAATGAGATGACTCACAGTGGGACAGGGGCAGCTTTTAGCTTCATGATGGAGGCTGGTTGCCAGAAAAACTGTTAGATTAGAGGGTTAGAACTTACAGTCTTAGCTACAGGATGGAGAAAAGGCTGGAGGTTGAGTTCAATCACCAATGGGCAATGATTTAATCAATCATGCCTACATAACGAAGCCTGGATACAAACCTCTACACAGCAAGGTTTGAGGAGCGTCCAAGTTAGTGAACCCATCAACGTTCTGGAGGGTGGTGCACTCAGAGGGCATGGAAGCCCTGTGCCCTCCTGCTTCCCATATTTTTTGCTATGCATCTCTTCCATTTGGCTGTTCCTAAGATGCACCCTTCATAATAAACCAGTAATTGCAAATAAAGGACATGTGTGGGTTCTGTGAGTGGTTCTAGTGAATTATGAAACCTGAGGAGTTTTGGGGATTCCCAATTTGTAGTTGCACAGGCTGAAACATGGGTAGCCTGGGCACCCAATTTGCAGCCAGTATCTAAAAAAAGGACAGTCTTGTGAGACTTAACCTGTGGGGTCTGTGCCAACTCTAGGCAGAATCAGAATTGAGTAGAATTATTGGACACTCAGTTGGTGTCAGAGAATTAGAGAATTGGTTGACAGGAAAAAACACAGTGTTCAATGCCTATTGGTTGACTAAACGATTGAGTGAATAGCTGATTGAATAAGTGAAATCAAATCTATGCCCTTTTAGAATTAAAATTGCTCTTTCAGTTTCAGAATAATTGAGCAAGTTTCTGTTTTTTTCTCTGTGCACTTTCACACTTGCTATGCTTTCCAGTTCCTTGCACAGTGGGTGCTCAATGAGGAGTTGCGAACAAAGACCTAAAGAAGGATAAAGTAAATGCTTATTTCTGGTAAAGAGGGTGATTCTAGAAAGGACAAGTGCTGCCTTTCTTATGACACTGTCCATCCATAGCAGGCATTAGTGATCACCAACCAATTATTTCCACCACTTTTAGGCATGTAAGATTTCACTATTGCTTCCTTGGTGTTTGGTGTAGCCATGTGACTTGCTTTGGTCAAAGTGGCTGGCATCACTTCCGGGCAGAAGTGTAGGGACCAATGCATGACTCACCACTCCATCTTTCCCTCTACCGTGGTGGCCAGGCATGTTCCAGAAAGTGACTGCTCCATCAATCTGAGCCCCTTAGTAAAGACAACATGGGACAGTGCTCCCAGTATACCAGAGATGGAGATGTAATGTGAGTGAGAAATAAACTTCACTGTTTTAAGCAATCAGATGTGCCGGTTGTTATCATAGAAAATCCTAACTTATCCTAACCGATACAGAAAATTTCCACTTCTCTATTTCATCATTTCAATGTACAATGCTATGTTACAAATAATTGTAAGTATACACTGCCATTTTCAGAGAATGGCATGCATGCAAACTGAGTAAATTGGATGACGAATATGACGCGCTTAGCACTGTGACTGAAATGTAATAAGTGCTTAATAAAATTAGCTATTATCAATAGAGTTAATTTTGAAAGCTCTAAATAAAAATTATATATGTCAATTGATAAAACTGTATTTTTAAGTGACTCTAATAAGCACTGTGGTAATAAGGTCAAGCAAGTTATGTTCAACACACGTTCACATACATGACCTTGAAAAAGTCATTTAACCTAATTTGTTTTATCATCTGTAAAACATGCATTAGAAAAACTCTGTTGTGAAAATCAAGTGAGATATGTAGCAGCAGTAAACTCTAAAGCATTTGTTCATTATGATGAAAATACCATAAAAGGGTTCTCGTCACTTGTGGTTTTTATCTGGCAAAATTCACAAGGATGGCTTTCTCCTCCCCTCAGCTTAAGCTCCCACTTTGTATTCTAGAACAAAATATTTACCTAAAATCCAATTCTTCTCCACCTACATAACCTGATGATATAACTCATCTCCTTTCTTGGGAAGTAGACATTGAAAATAATTGCCAATATTAAGGTAAATTGACATATGATGTATATGAGATAGTTAATGTTTTGATGCCATATTTCAACAATTACATCCCCAAATGTCTATCTGTAGTACACAGAATCATGGATATTGGCACTGTATGGAAAGTTAGAGCCCATCCATTTCAATCCCTTATAGGCCAACAATTTTAGATGGAGAATGTTCCAATAATGGGAAAATAGCTGGCCCGTTCTAGTTTAAATGAAACAAGCATCTCTCATATAACAGATACTGAGAAAGATTACATGTTTTATTTAATTAAGAGTCTACCCACTATATTTGGAATTACATGCTTTATCTTGACAGAAAAGATGTATATTCATGTTCTCAATGTTTATACAGTCAGGTATTGCTTAAAAATGAGTATATATTCTGAGAAATGCCTCATTAGGTGACTTTATTATTGTGCAAACATCATGGAGTGTACTTACACAAACCTGGGTGGTGTAGCCTACAACACACCTAGGCTACATAGTATAGCCTATTGCTCCTTGGCTACAAACCTGTACAGTATATTACTATACTGAATACTTTAGGCAATTGTAACACAATGGTAAATATCTGTGTATTTAAACATAGAAAAGATACAGCAAAAACACGGTGTTATAATCTTATGGGACCACTGCTGTATACACAGTCCATCGAAAATTGAGTGCCTAAGCAGAAAACGGAATTAAAAGAAATAGCATGAATCAGCTTAACTCTGAAAGAAGGGACTTTTTATGGTACTTGTATGCTCAGCAGTTCATTTTATAGCATTTAGTCATAATATTCTATCTCTCCCCTATAGCTGATCTCAGACACTTTAAGGCGTATATCTCATGTTTTCTCTATTCCTTATACAAACCCCAACATGTCATGGTTACTTCTGACCAAGGCCTGTATTCTGTTCTTCCACATCTAGTTATGTTCTGGAATAGTTGTTTATCTCATTACATCCTTTATCATGAAAGCACTAGAATTTAGCTTTTAAGACCCAATTAAGAGACTAAAGCTGGCAAATTTGTCCTAGCTTTTGTCCTTTCTAACACAGATATTTTATTTCATTTTTTTTGTAGAATCACATACCCCCCCAAAAAATATTCAGATAATTTAAGATAGCTATCACCTTTACCTCATTCCTGGACCAACTTTGTAATGTGTATTAGGAACATATCTCATATAAAAAGCATTCCACCAAGTGGGTTGATGCTCTGAAGTCTGTGCTTTCACACTCAGTTACCTGAGTTTCTGAAGACTAGGTGGTCCTCCTTCATGTGCCTCTGCGTATGACTCCTCATTCCCTGTTTCACCTACCACCTGTGAACAAAGGACAGTCACCCCCGGCCATTCCTGGTCCGGATCCTACCCCTCCAGATCTTGGTACGACCAAAAGCTCTTATATACCTTCTTTCATCAACAGTTCAGGATTGTGTGTCTGTTATGCACAGACTCTGTTTCAATGTCTAGACACCTGAGAACTAAGTAATGACCTCTCTAAAGAGTTCTTAATATAGCCCTTTATATAAGGCTATAGTCCTCTATATAAAGCTGCTTTCTATTTTACACTGTGACCTCCATTAACTAGAAACAGAAGTATAATTTCATCCCCTGATTTTATACCTCTTTCCTTTAAAATTGGGCTTAAATACCTCTCACTCAGTTAATTAAATATCTCTACCATTCTTTCCAGGCTTACTGGGGTGTTACGGGCTGAACTGTATCCCTTCAAAAATTCAATTGTATCCCTCCAAAAATTGTTAACCCCCACACACCTCAGAATGTTACTCTATTTGGAGATACGGTCTTTAAAGAGGTAATTAAGTTAAAATTGTGTCATTAGGGTGGGCCTTAATCTAATCTGATGGGCATCCTTATAAAAAGAGGAAATTCGGACACAGGCATGCAGAGAGAGAAAACAATACAAAGAAACAGGGAGAAGACAGCTATCTGCAAGCCAAGGAGAGAGTTCTGGAATAGATCCTTCTTTCACAGCCCTCTAAATGCACCAGCCCAGCCAACACCTTGATCTTGGATGTCCCGGCTCCAGAACCATGAGAAGGTAAGTTTCTGTTAAGTCATCCAGCCTGCGGTACTTTGTTACGGCAGCTCTTGCAAACCAGTACATGAGATGTTCTCCATCACTTGCCATGCTTCTCACCACTTAGAATAAAATCTCAATTCCCCACCATACCTCCATGGCTGCACATGAACTAGCTTCTCCTTATGTCTCAGATCTCATCTCCTTCCGAGCTCCCCTGGTTTTGTATTCTCCTTCTCGACAGGTCTTCCCTAGCAGGCCAGGCTGACTTCTATGGCAGGGCTTTGGGGCTTCTTTCTCCCTGGAGCACATCTACCATGGAGCATCCCACAGCTGGTTCTTTGCCATTCTGGTCTCAGCTCAGAAAAGCCTCCCTGATTTGACCTACCATCTAAAAGTACTCATCCCTTCTACCAAAAACTGTACCAACTGTCCTGGTTCATTGCTTTATAACATTTTTCTATCATGGAAATTCATCACTTTCTGTTGCACCCAGTTTGCACCATCAATGAGTAAAATTATAACCATTTTGTGCAAGAAAACAGATATTATGAGGTTGAACATATGTCTGGGTTTTCCAGGACAGTGCTAATTTATACCACTGTCAGTGTAATTATTAATAGCACCCCCTTTCACTATCAAAACTGTCTTGGTTTGGACAATAAATGATATAAAATATATTCTGAAGATTATTAAAAAATTTGAGCTGTTTTCTAAGCTAGATGACACACCTTGACAAGATACTCTCTGAGCTCTGGGCAGCTCTGCTTTCAAATACTAAAGAAGCCACATGATTTCACCCCTCTGTATTTCAGCACGTAGAATTTCCTTTGCCTGGAATCCACCTCCCCACCCCTTACCACCAACGGCTAACTCTCCTACTCATCTTTCAAGATGCTACACAGAGGGTCACTCTTTGATTAAATTAATCCCTCTGTGAGAGTTGGGCCATCCTCTTCTGCCTATCACACTATAGCATGACTTCTTTATTTATTTCTATATATTTTCCATTTGCCTATGGGCTCCTTAAGGGCAAAAATTTTGTTTCATTCATATTTGTAGCTCCAGTATCTAGAGTATGAGAAATATTCTATATATTTCTAGAAATATTCTATATATTTTTCATACCATCATGGGCACTGCATTAATAATACTAAATGGAAAATTAATATTGTCTGTGACTCTTCTAAACTGTTTTTTTAATTCATGTACAGAAATATTTTACAAAAGGAGATTCAGTCATTCACAGTTATAAAACATTAAATAACAGTATTTTATTTTATTTTATTTTATTTTATTTTTTATTGTTTGTTGTTTATAGGGGTACAGGTGTTTAGGTTACGTATGATGCCCTTGCCCCCCCTTCCCCCCAAGTCCCAGTCCCAAGCATGTCCATCTCTCGGAGGGTGCGCATTGCACCCTTTGTGAAATAACAGTATTTTAGAAACCACACAGAACTCTAATATTTGAAACTATCAAACTGAAAACTCTATCCTGACTTTTTCCTCTATTTTTATTCTCACATCTTTAATCATCTACACATGTACGTCCCCTTGACAATGGGAGGATAATCGTTGAGCCTCAGGGTCACCCTTTGTGACCGGCTCTTAGGCAAACATCTCTTCCCAATATTCCCCTTTCCATTACTTAAATCACTACTCATTTACTATCTCAATATTTTTGACTTTTTCTTTCTCCTCTATTAGCAGCCATTCTAAGTTCTACCATTTCTTTTTATCAAATGTAGCAGAGGGAGAAACCTATTTGAACAAATCATCTCCTTCCATGCCCTTTTTCCTTCCCTGTTTTGTGGCAACCATTTCCAAATGAGATTCATGCGCCTGCCATTGCCCCCTTCATTCTGTTTTCCACGCAGCAGCCAGGGGAGGGGGATCCTTTCAAAACTGAAGTCGATCATGTCACTCTTCTACCCAATCGTCCCTGAGAGCAGAAGCCGCCCCAACGATGGCCTGCAGGACCATTCGTGACCTGGCTCCCCGCCCCTTTCCAAGTCTCATCTCCTGCTAGCTGCTTTAGCCATACTGACCTCTCTGTTGTTTCTCAAATATGCCAGGCTCCTGACTAGGCACCATAATACTCACCACTTCCTCTGTTTGTGATGCTTTTCTCCCAGAAAGCTGCATCACTCATTCCTTCCTTTGTTCAAATGCCACCTTCTCAGTAAGGCATCGTTTCATTGATTCTTTGAAATATTAAATAGTAAACCTTGGCCCTCCTTACCCTGACACACCCTTATCCTTTTTCTCTGCTTATTTCCTCCACAAAGAACTTATCACCATCTGCCATACAATCTTAATTTCTAATGTATTTGTTTATCGTCTGTATCCTCCACTAGAACATGAGCTCCAAGAGGGCAGGTATTTTTGCTTCTGTTCTTTGTTGTACCCTCAACTTCCTTGGACAATGCTTAGTGCATATTTGGAACCCAGAACACATTGATTCAATTGATGGATGCGGTCACCTTTCTTTCTTTCTAATCTTCCTCACCAATCCATGTGCACACAACAGATGAGCTGATAAATGAGGTGGTGGTGAGACCTAAGTAGGAAGCAGAGTGTAAACAGTAATCACTGGTGATAAACCACAGCAAGTGGAGAGCATTTAGATTTGTGAAACCACAAAGAAGAAACCCGAGTTTCCTCTTTGGCTTAGATCAGTTCAAGTGCTCAGAGAATCCAGTACAGAACTAGGAATAGGGCTGAGACAGGGCATTTCAGGCACTCTCTGCGGGGCTAGCAGAGAGCCAATAAATAAAGAAATACGAGATAGCATTGATACTTCTAGAATAGTAGTTTCCAAACTAGTACCATACTGGTCATGCAAAGGTGATCCTGGAATTGCCAAGAGCAGGGAAAGCCCAAGGAGCCAGAGCTCCCACCTTCCTACAATCCATCTCCAAATAAAAGCAGTTCATATTTTCTCTCTTTTCTATTTCTGGACTCCAACTGAGCTTCAATTCTTTTAAATAAAAGATTTGCACTGCTAAAAACAAAGGCACAAACAGAAACTTTAAAAATCATCATAGTACTTCACACTACTGAACACAAATGTTTGTTAAGATTAGAAGAGGACATTGGATTTAGGGATTAGAAGGCTGTTAATCTTAGAGGCAATAGTTTCCAAAATGTAGGAAAGTTAATCCAAACCAGAAGGGGTTAAAAAGGGAATCAGGTTTCCCATTTATGTGCCCACTTTCACCCTATGCTTGTCTTCAGCGGAACTGACCAAAATTGCAACTGAGTAATTAGTATCTTGTTTAATGTTTGTCTTCCTCACTGGAAGTTACACTTCACTGAAGGCAAACTATACCTGTCTTATTCACTGCTATGACCCAGGTGTCTGAGGCATAGTATGTGCTCAATAAATATTTGTTGAGAGAATGAAGGAACAAATGAATAAACACTGGAAACACCTGGTAAAGTCAATTTCATATACATATGTGTGTGTGTGTGTGTATGTGTATACATACACATACACATATATGTATATACAGAGAGAGGGGTGGGGAAGAGAGAAAGAGCCCTTTAATTAAAAAATGAAACTCAATTAGGTCCTAAATTTCCAGAAAAGGCTGTCATCCTCCTCTATATCTTCTCATCTATTTTCTAAAACACACGAATTCAACAATAAACCACTCAGAACATTTCAAATGCTTTTCAGAGAATCTTACTTTGAGTTGTCTGCTGCCCAAATCTATTCAAAATCCCAGGCAAGATGAATATTTAAGGAGAACTGTTAGAAAAGATGGATCTCTAAGTTCTATCTACGCTTTGACCCTATTATCTGGGTTTTCCATTCCTTACAGATTTTCTTTCCTGAAACCATTTTTTACCAAAGGACAATACACGAAATAGTCACATGAAACAGAGCAATTTATTTTAGCTGTGGTGTGGAAGACATTCATCCTATCAGTGAACACATATTTAAAAAGGCCTATGCAGAAATATATTATCAAGCTATGTAATACAAGAATTGTGCTGTTCTTGGATAACTGGTATACATTTTCCCTGCTGATAATAAGAACTAATTATGTCTCCATTTTATTGGCCCCCAGCAAATTTAAAAAAAATAAACATAAATTTGAGGTTCAACCAAGGCAACTGTGAGTGGTTCCTCAAGGTCTAAATATTTGTATCTTTCTAAGACCATCCTTCACCCCACATTCTTGTGTTTTACTATTATTTATTTATCTCTAGACCATAGTTCTCATTCTTACTTACATCATGCCGTTATTTTAGTATGTGTTACTGTGCCAAGTTGCTGCAAATCCTTTGGGAAATAAGGTGAAATGTGAACATGCAAAAAAGAATATGCTTTCAAATTACAGCAAAATGGCTTTGGGAAAACATATTTCTGCTAAAAATATGAGTTAGTACTTCACAGAAATGCCAGATAGCCTGTCTTGGCTTTTTTTTAATTTGCTATTTTAAAATTTCAGAATATTATGACTTTCATTTAACATTTATCAACTTCTTCTTAGCAGGCTTATCATGTGTTCGGCTTACAGATACTGAACCCATTGACAACATGACCAAAGTGTATTGATTGCTGGTTCAGTATTACACAGGATGGAAAGTACTGGAGTGTCACAGAGGCTTAGTGTTATTATGAGACAACATTACGACTTGAAGATAGATATCGATAAAACACATCTCGGAGTTGCAAGTCATACAAAGCTCAGAAGTTTGCTTATAATACTAGTGAATTATTCAGGCTATCATGTCAGACTGAGTTCAAATCCCAACTCTATGACTTATTAGCTGTGGGACTTTGACCAATTTATTTTCCCTCAGATTTCTAGTTAAAATGGGAGTAAAAATGGTATTTATTTCATAGGGTTGTTTTAAATATTAAATGAGATGATGTATAAAAACTTGAGAGTACTTCATGAATGGTAACCACTCCATGTATGCAGAAAATGATTATCATAAAGTGATAATTACTATAAAGTCCAGAATTAAATTCAAGAAAATATGAGAATACCAGGACTCTAAATGTAAAGTCAGATTTCTTGAGGATAAACACAATGTCTAGATTTAGGTTTTAAATATCCACTGCAATGATATGGGATGGAGGAGATCTTGGGGGAAAAAAATCATCTGAAAAGTGTCTGGAAACTTTCATGGACCCAAAGCTTCTATTCAACAAAGTTTACTGTGTGTTTGTCATGTGCCAGGGACAAGTCTTGGTGCTGTGATAATACTGATGAGTGAGACTAAGGAGATTTCTGGCCCCAGGTGTCTTACATCTCCGTGGAGGGAGAAAGCTGATAATCAAGCAGATTAATGAAGAAGATAATTTCAGATAGTGATAAGATTGGTTAAGAAAATGAAATAAAGCCCAGGGCTAGAGAGTGACCGGGTCAAGGGCACATATTTGAAACAGCAGTCAGGGACGCTTCTCTGAGGAAGGATATTCCAGCTGCTAAGAGATGAGAGGTAGCCAGTCCTGTGACTATCACGGGGAAGAATTCTTTAGGCAGGGAAAGCAGCAAGTTTAAAGATCTAGTAGTGGTAACAAATAGTCACAATGTGGTTGTTAAAATAGCAACAAAAGTTAGGTTATAATGATGGTAGGAAATATTCATGGCTTATTGTTGTCAGGATGTGTTACTGTCCACAGCCCTACAAGACAGCTGTCACTGATACCTGCACTCAACAAAAGAGAAAACTTATGGACAGAGATAACATGTGACTTCCTCAAAGTCACACTGCTAGTGAGAGATGGAGCCAGAGTATGAGTCCAAACAATTGGGCTCTAGCTGCTGGGCTCTTTCTGCCATATTCACAATGGAAGTAAAAGTCCACATCACAGCAAGAAAAGGCCCAATGAACTGTCTCCTACAGCAGGAACAGAGTGCTCACTTTGGATAGCATATTTTTAAAAGAACCTGAACACATAGAAAATGGAACAGAAATGGACAGTGAGAAAAGTATCACACCAGGAATGACCAAAAGATCTGAGTGCAGATCATGAAGGAGGAAGAAAGCAAGAGGAAAATACGATAGCTCTTTTTTCAGCTGTCGGAAAATAACTTTATAGATAAAAAATTAGTAGGTTGGTGGATAGATGGATAGATAGGATATAGAGAGGACTTCAAAAAGTTCATGGGAAAATGGAAAAGATAAAAAGGAAAACCTTTGTTTCTCAACATAAACTCCATCAAGTTCTAGGCACTTTTGTAAGCAATGGTATCAACCACTTAGTCCCTCCTTAAACAAATGAGGGTCCTGGGAATTTAATCATGTCAATGCAGTTTTTTTTTTTTAATGTTACTATCTGAAGAAAAATGGGTGCCCTTTAAAGATTCTTTTTAAGATTAGGAAACAAAAAGAAGCCAGAAAGAGCCAAATCAGAACTGCAAGGTGGATGCCTAATGATTTCCCACCAAACTCTCACAGAATAGTTCTTGTTTGATGAGAGGAATGAGCAGGAGCATCATAGTGGTGGAGGAGGACTCTCTGGTGAAGCCTCCTGGGCGTTTTTCTGCTAACACTTTGGGTAACTTTTTCAAAACTCTCTTGTAATGAGCGGATGTTATTGTTCCTTGGCCCTCCAGAAAATCAACAAACAAAATGCCTGAGCATCCCCAGAAACTGTTGCCATGACCTTTGCTCTTGACCAGTCTGCTTTTGCTGTGACTGGACCACTCCCACCTCTTGGTAGCCACTGCTTTGATTGTGCTTTGTCTTCAGGATCATCCTGGTAAAGCCATGTTTCATCTTCTGTTACAATTCTTTAAAAAAAATGCTTCAGGATCTTGATTCTATTTGTTTAGAATGTCAATGGAAAGCTCTGCTGTTGTCTGCAGCTGATCCAGGTGCTAAGATTTTGGCATCCACAGAGTGGAAAGTTTTCTCAACTTTTTCAGTCATCTGACCCAGTTGAGATGTCTATAGTGGTGGCTATTGTATTTACTGTTAAGCCTCAGCCCTCTTCAATTAGGACACAAACAAGGTGATTTTTTCCTTACAAATCAATGGAGATGGTCTGCCATTGCAGGCTTCAACTTCAACATTGTCTTGTCCTTTCATAAAATGAGTTATCTATTTGTAAACTGCTGATTTCTTTGAGGCATTGTCCCCATAAATTTTTCTTAAAGCATGAATGATTTCTCCCTTCGTCCACCCAAGTTTAACCATAAATTTGATGTTGGTTCTTCCTTCAATTTTCACAAAATTCATGTTGGTCTCAAACTGATGTCTTATCCTTCCTGGTGCCTCAAACTAGATCTTGTTCAGACATGTTATAACAAGTTAGTATGAGTTAATTTTGGTGCAAAAAAACTTTGAAATCCTTGCATAGTTTTATTTTTCATAATATATTTTCCATGAACTTTTTGAAGACCCCTTGTAAATGTGCAAAGATTTTTTTATATAATTCTAAAAGACAAACTATAATCAATATGAGAACAGAGCAGGAAGTAGATCCTGACAAAAACTGGTGGGAGGAGGGAGTTCCAACAATTAGAACTCCCTAACTAGAAGCTAACTGATGAGACAGCAAGTTCCCCACAGCAACATGAAGAGAGAATTGGGTACATTTAAAAAGAAGTATCATGACTGACTACTATGAGTTCGTAAAAGAAACTTCTGCAAGGTTTGAAACATTGGACTGGATAAATTCAGGAGTCTCTTACAACTCTGCACTTTTGGTTTTATAATGGAAGAGAAAGAAATAAGAGGATTGGATTTAGCCAGAAATATTAACGAAGGTGTTAAGCTACAAAGGGTATTAACAAAGAAATGCTCACAGCTGTTTGCATGCATTGTGTTATTTCTTATCAAAATGTCTATTTCCTATTGTGTAGACATGACCTATGTTCTTAAGACAGGTAATATACACTTTTCATCTTATTAATAAATATACTAATTGGAAAGACTCTGTAAATAGTCACATTTTTAACTCTATGTGGCATGGGAAACATGCATACAAGTTGGGAAGCCTATGTACAAAAATCTACTCTAGAAAATAAGAAGTGAGAAAATGTTAGTTAATGTTACATAGTTCAAAGTTTGCACACTACTTAACTTCCCCTGAAAACTCTATCCCCACTCTGACAAGCTAAAAAGCTGTGTTATGATGGATACAGACAAGTGGCTATCTGATGTAAAGCCAAATGTGTTACTTGGCGACACCTCTGGCATGTTCAGGAGATACTATTCCAAAGCACCCCATATGTTTATGAAGAATATACAAGACCATGGAGCAATGTTGACTTTATAACAATAAAGGAAAAAAAAAAACAGGATCCACAAGTAAAAATGCAGCCCAATTTCAATAACAGAAAAATTGATAGCAGAAAAAAACCTTAAAATGCCAAGGTTATCACTGCCTGTTCTTGTGTGTCAAGACAATGAAAGGCATCTTCTTCTTTCTGCTTTTATGGGATACTGGCTTTGTCTGCCCTGCAATCTTTTTCCTACGCCTGGTAACAGACTTGAGTTTTTGACTGTGAGTTGCGCCTCTGGCCCAGACTCAGCCGATTGTCATACTAGATCATGTTGACCACAGTTATTGCTTCAAGGATGAGCACATGACCCACGCCAAAGCGATCAAAGTCCTTCCCTATTTTTCTAAAATAGGGACGATCTGGCAGGTAAATCTTTTTTTTCCCCTCTCTGTTCATGTGGCTGTATATAAGCCTGAATCTGCCAGGGCCACAGCTCCAGAATTATGGGGACAGAAAGTTTCAAAGAAAGAACCCAAAATGCAAAGAGAAGAAGAGGAGACAGAACAGAGACTATGAATGAATGGGTCTTGCCACTAGATTCAAGTTTCTGAATCTGGTCACTGAGTCCAGCTCAGTTCCTGCCCTTTGTGCAGCCAGTGCAATGGGTTTGCCTGTATGGGGTCAGGAAAATAGAGGTGCACTGGTGACGTTTCTTTCCCTAAAGAAATATTGTTTGGTAGAAAAGTGACATCATGTCCATTCATACTAATTAGACATATTAGAAAGAAATAAGTGCCACCAAAGAAAGAAAATAATAGTAAATGGTAAGGGAGTTCAGAAAAGGGCCTGACTATTTTTAGGGATTAAGGAAGGTTAGTTGGTGATATAGATGCTATTTGAGCAGTGTCAGGAAGGGGGTTAGACACGGAGAAAACTACTGGAAAGGGTGTTCTGGGTGGAAGAAACAATGGGACAGCGGAGATGAGAAAACAGGGAGAAGGAGGTGGAATTCAGTTTGGTTGGAGTACAGGACACAGAGTAATGGGAAATGTTGGGAAATAAAACTGGAAAATTTGACTGAGGCCAGAATATAAATAACCTCTCATAAACTTGTAGTTGATTCACTGAAATTATAATTATACAATGTAATGAAGAAATCCCTGCTCCACTTTTATTAAGTATCATAAACATTTTATCTTTCAATGGCAAACAGAATTATGCCATAATCAAGTTTAATGAAAGATTCCAAATAATAACCAGTGTACTGATTTTTATGGCTTGATTCTCTATCAATAACAAAAAACATAACTGTGTTTTTAATTTTGTCTACCCAGTCCCCTTGTAGAACATTAATTATTCTAGCCTTTGCTACTCCTTCTTAAAATTTACAATGTTCTATTCCACCAAATCTTATTTTTTTAAAAATTTCTTTATCTTGGCTCAAGTAATAATTATAGTAGTCCCCTAATATTGATTCTGAATATAATACTCACATAAACTTTATCGACTTTAGTTTTACTATTTTCATGTATAAACTTTACTTATAGATTATGGATTATCTTTCAAATTGGGAAAATATTAATAGGATTGTACAAGATTGGCATATTAGATAATTTTCTAAATCATTTTGAACATGATTAACTTACAAAATGAATACATTTTACCCAGATCACAGAGCCAGACTTTTATTCAAAAAAGCTATGGTATCAGGTTCTGGGGGGAAAAATTAAGAATTCTTTAGTTCTTCTTTGAAAAAACTGCCCAGTTGGGATGATAAAATGTATACTTATAAAAATATATTAAACAAAAATACAAAGGGAAAGCACATGATTTAGGGCCAGGGTAAGTGGTGTAGAAAAGAGGAAGAATAAAAGAACACGTAAGTGGCCAAGATGAGGTCTCAGGAGTAAGAAATCTTTGTATGGGTGGGGAGGAGCTGGGGTGTTCCATCTGGAGAACTCAGAGAGGGCAGCTGAGTGGAGGCAGAGATGAGAACGGAGCATTTGAGAGATGAGGAGTCTCCGTAAGTGAAGATGACAGGGTGGGGGTCAAACCCTGGAAGATACTAAATGCAAGATGCAATCCGCACTGATCTCGATGGCGGAAGAACACTACTAAAAGACATATGGCAAAAGAGTTTGTTTAGGGAGATTAACTAGGAGGTTGTTCAGGATAATATTGAAAGAGTAAAAAAATGGAGTCAGGAAGATTTGCTGGAACACTATTACAGTAACACTATGGTAGGCGAAGTGTTGTGGCGGGGGAGATAGGAATCAATTGTGAAAACTAGTTTAGGGAAAGGCCATCAGTAGTAGCTGATTGGAGATGGGGAATTGAAGAGAACCATGGAAAAGAGGAAAGGAGATGAGAATAACAGTACCTGGAGGATAAAGGACAGAGCCACAGAGGGGGAAATTAGGAGTGACAGGTGCTTTGCATTTACAGAGGACAGGTGGAACTGTCAGCAAATCATTCGAATAAAAATGGCCTCCTGAGAGTTGAAAATGAGAAGCCAGAATTCGAGGGAGAGGTCAGGATTCTATTTAGCAATCACCTAAACTTGATTTTTGGAAATCACCTCTATAGAGGTAACAGTCAAAGCCATGAGAACGAATCATCCTTTAAAGAAAGGCAACTGGGAGAAAACAGCAAAGGTCAAGGACTCGTTGGTGTAATAGACACGGTTGCTGTGAATTTCTCCCTGGTTTATTCCCGTAAGGCAAGCTTTTCCAACCTTGGCATTATTAATATCTTGAGCTGGATAACTCTTTGTTGTGGTGACTGTCTTGTGTATTCTGAGATATTTAACAGCATCCTTGGTCTCTACCACTAGGTGCCAGTAAAACCCCCTCCCCTAGTTGTAACAATTAAAGAATGTCTTCAGACATTACCAAATATGCCCTGGGAGGCAAAATTGCCCCCGTTGGGAACCGCTGCCCTAAAAAATCACCCGGCTCCATAACCAGAGTGCCTGAGTTTGAGTTTCACCCTGCCTTTTACCATCTGAATAATCTCGACATGTCTCTTAATCTCTCTGAGCCATGGTTTCATCTACAAATAGACGTAATCATTGGCCCAGTGTCACACTGTATGGTGAGGGTGAGCTGTGGTGACGCATGCACAATACCTGGAACAGACTAAGTGTGCAGTTAACGGGGCTGTGACGGGGTGGATAAGTGGGAGGCATCACATAGGCTCTGTCACTCAACAGTCATTCTCCACAAGTTTGCGTGTGCAGAGAGCCCCAATGACTATTAACAAGGCAAGAAATGCATGCTTCTTTTAAACAGCACTTCATTCAAGGGATAACATAAAACTGGACCACTGACGAATGGCTTCCATTATTATATGTTGTTTTACCTATGAGCCACATGTCACCAGGGTCCAAAAGGTTGTACATATGAACCTGACATGATTTCCTTCCTCTGTAATGTCAAAAGTAAATAGCAAGTTACTTTAAGAGGGAAGACTAACATGTGTAATGATTTAAAAGGTAAAGTCACAATAAAAAGTCACTTTTTAGGTGAGTTACAAATTTCAGCATCACCTGAAAAAAAATTTTAACTTTTGTTTACTACATGTCAGCTCAACGCTTCAGGAAATGGGAAAGATGCTGTTCAACACATTTGTCTTTGGTGCCTGTGCTAGGTATCGTGCTAAATCGGACTAGAAAGATGAAACTTCATGGTTTTCATGCTCAGAACATAGGTCTAGAGAGAAGAAAGAGAATGACCAAGGCAATATAAGAGCTCATTACAAAGTGGGAACTTGGGGGGAAGCGGGAGTTCAGACTCCGTGGGGAAATCAAGACCCAGGTTCACAGAGAGAAAACCATTTGATCTGAGACTCTAAGGATAATGTGAGTTAACAGGAGGATGAGAGGCAGGGTGCATGTTCCACACCGAGGGAACACACCATGTGCACAGCCCCAGAGCTGTGAGCATCACTGTACCCAGTGAATTGTAATCTTTTAGTACTTCAGGAATATAAAATTCAAAGTAAGCAGCTGTAGAGTTCACTGTGGACTCAGGTAGGCAAGGATAGATCACCAAGAGCTTTGTACGTTAGGCGAAAATATTAACTTACATCCTGTAGTCCATGGGAAACCATTACAAGATTTGGAGTTTGTTGTCCAAGTAGTTTGATTTTAAAAGAATGTCTTAGAATTAGGTGCTAATCTTGATTTGTTTTAGTGCTAGAACTCTTTTTCCTGTTCCCCTTACTCCCCTTCATTTATCTCCTTTTCTTCCTCCTCCTCCTCCGATTTCTCATTCGAGTACTCTACCACTTTGAATCTCTCCAAGAAACATTAAATGGCATTTTGAAATATCATATTTTAAAATAACTTCGTAAAATGGCATAACCTATCACTGCATCACAGATAATTAGAAATTAAATAAATATAGAAAATAAATGCATAAGAGGCAACCAAACACATCCCAGGTTAAAACTCAATTCAAAATAAGGTCTTAACGTCAAATAAACTATTTCTTTCAGGAAATAATTTGGCAGCACAAAAGTGAGGCATGTCTCTATGTCGCCACCAGAGGGAGCTCGAGTGTGAGATTCCGCACAAGGCTTCACTGCAACGCCCGTATGCCAGAAAACAGAATTCTTTTGCAAATCCCTTTGCTTGCTTGTCCGTTTCCATCAAAATACTTCAGTCTTGCAGATATAATTTAGCTGATGCCAGAGTCTATTTAACACACCACAAGGCAGATCAGTACTGACGCTTGGCCTTCGTGCTGAAATCAAACTCTCAGTCCTCATTTCTAGCCCCCTTACGTAGAAGAGAACCTTCAAATAGGCTTCAAGGAGGATGGATTGCTGGCTCAGCCTGCGTTTACCTCCAACCTGAATACTCGAGGGGGGTGTGCAGGGAGGAAAGAGAGAAGATGAAGCAACAAACTAGGAAAGGAAATTCTTAGCCCAGACTTTCAATGGCTGATAAGGATCCAGAAATTAAGGGGAGCTAAGGAGACCTGGGACAGTCAGGCACGGCTCAAAGTAAGCTGAACCTAGGCAGGGGGAGGTGGCATGCTCCCCACCATGTGCCCACCTTGCACCTGTGTCTAAACAAGGAGAGGAGGGCGACCAGAGCCCCCACACCTGTCTTGGGACACAACGAAGTCTCAGTTTGGGGCGTGAGGCAGAAGGGGAGGTGAACTCTGAATTGCTTGTCATTAAACGTAAAAATAACAGCAGAATAAACTACAGTTAACAATAACTTCGATAGAGATCATTTCATTAAATCTCCAAATGACTTTGTTTTGCGCACATCTCACACTGAGACTTTCACATCATAAACTAGGACATCAGGACCTCAGAAAGAACATGAAAAAATTCACAGGTTCTCCCTTGAAAATAGTAACTGTCTGGTTGAAGTGATAAAATACATACATGTAAAATATCAGAAGAGAAATACAAAGGGAAAGCCTGTGAGTTAGGGCCAAGATAGGTGGTATAGAAAAGAGGAGGGATGAGAGACAATTTAATGGTCAAGGGAAAATCATGGGGTTTGGTGCGTGAGTCCAGAGAGATAAACACAGAGGCAAGAGTGGTTCAGGAGAAAATCAGACACAAATCTTCCCCTTGCGGGGTTACCAGAGCTTGAGCTGGAGTATGGACTGATGGAGTAAGCATCTTGAAAAGTATTATTAGCAGATGGAAAATAGTAGCTTTAAGTCATTCTTTTTGGGGTGAGTCTGGGAATTAGCTGGGAAAAGTCACAGATATGAATTCCAACATGCAGGGGAAGGAGTCAGAGCTTCAGACTTGACCAGACTGGAAATTCCTGCCCAGCCCACAGTGTTTCTGTCACTTTGGGCAAGTCACTTGATCTCCCTGGACTTGTGCATCTGTCAAATGGGCTCCTCAAACCTACCAGGCTGGCCTACGAATAATGAGATAATGTAGGAAGCGTCACCCCTAGCAAGAGCGGGCACTGAATGAAGAGTGCAGTTCAATTAATTCATTACAATGATGTCAACAATAAATAATTTTATCTTTCCATTTCTCAGCCTTTCTCCCTTCTTCCTGTACTAATCCAAACTTGGGGACATGGTATTTTTATTTTTAATTCTCAGGAAAATTTCCTTTAAAGAAGGGTAGCCGTAAAGTATGGAAACATAGATAATACCAACTTATTTTTACACATTTATGAAGTTTTAATGACATTATATATATTAGTCTGTGTGCCAGACTTTATGGATACCCAGTAGAATGAGAAAAATAAAAAGATTTCCAAGCAAAGTGGTATTTTAAGTTCAGGTTTTGAGGCTCCAACTCTGCACAAAACATAATGATAGACGTTGAGAAAAAGAAAAGAAAAAGCAAGAGAAATGAAGATATATGCTGCCTTCAAAGCAAGGTAAACCTTTTCATAAATGAAAAATAGGACAGAAACCCAAACTGGAAAGTGAGGCTGATGCCGTGAGCTTGCTGGACCCAGAAGCCGTCAAAGTCTCCAGGAGGCCAAAGGCCTGCAGGCTCCAAACTCAGCCATCCTGGTCCTGAGGCCACAAGTGAAGCAGCCCTTGTTAGGCCTCAGTCTCCTCATCTGCAGTGATAGAAAAAAGAAAAGAACCCATTGCTAGGGTTGTTGCGATTTTTTTTTTTTTTAAGTATCAGAACACTCAGAAAACTAAGGATTAAAACTGGCATAGATTATGGTTCAAAAATGTTAGTGTCAGTTAATGTTGTTTTTAGATGGAGGAAGACAAAATACCTTCCCCACTAAGTTGGAGGAAACCATAGTGAAAACACATAATGACAATTCTTGAGGAAATAACGTTCCTAGGATGGGTTCCTATAGCTCCTTGAAGACCAGGATGAGGAGGAAACGGCAGGTCTGAACACAAGAGAATTACAGAAAAAAACTCCATCACCTTGTGTCAAAGGAACAATACCGTGTCTGTAAACACGAAAGAGACCTGAAGTTCTACACTTCTAAATAAAGGTAGAAAAGAACTTCTGGTATTTTCCTGCAAAATAAAACTTAGAGATCTGTACTTTTTATAGGAACATTTAAGAGTTTTTATTTTATTGTAAGTTCACAAAAATGATTGTACTGAGCAGAAGGCATTTATATGACACGCGAAATGGTATTGTGTCAGCTAAAATTTCTTCTTTTTTCTCATAAATATAAACATGTTGCTGCAATTCTGTAAAGACTGCATACTGGCTTAATGTGATGGGTATCCATAAAGTATTATAACTCCCCAGTCCTTTAAAGAGGCTGCAAAGCTCAGGAAGAATAGTGAAGGCGAATGGGGCGCCCATCTCCCCTGGAGACCACACGAGCAAACCAAGGCCATCTGGTGAATTTCCACTCTGTGCCCATGTGCTGGGTGTCAGTCTGAGAAATGGGACGCAGAGGTGAGTAAAATCTTCCCAGGCCAAACAATCTACAGCATGCGAAGGAAGCAATTCTTAGGCTCGGGGCCGGGGACAACCAGGGTCCCAGGTTCCCAAGAATATGTGACGGGTTCTATTTTATTTCTTGATTTCCAGAGGGAGGGCAAACACTTGTGAAATATTCTCGTGTGTTTTCAGCTTCCTCACTCTCCTCCTTCTGTGCTGTTTTTCTCTCTTATTTGTTTTCCCAAAGCAGAGGATTAGAGAGTTTATACAAGGGGGTAATTATTTCCCTAGGCACCTCCAACTGCGGTTTATTCTGTCTGACTTTGGGGGTTGTATTTCCTGGAGAAAAGAGTCCCACTGCTTTTCTCTTGGTCACAACTGAGAAATGCTGCTCAGAGGCAGAAGGTGCTCTTCAGACAAAGCCAGGGTTCTTGCTGGCCAGCGGGCTCTCCTCCTCTCTCTCTCACAGGAGGAGGAAGGAATGATTGGCCATTATAATGCTGAATGGCCCATCCTGGCATAAAAGAAAGTTGCACTTTATGGAAGTGAACCCAGAAGTAGGCAAAATTTCTGCAAAAAGTCAGATAGCAAATATTTTTTATTGGAATACAAATGCAAAATGGTATTGTGAACCTATTCTAATTTTAAAAAATCATTTCCAAACTGCAATGATGCCCCACAACTTTTTTCAATATGACGATTGAAAATACCAACACTTGACCAAGCTGTCTCTTGGTTCTATGATAAATGAATAAGCCAAAGCATTTAAGATTTTTATATAATTATCAATCATTTCAGTTATTTCCAATCAGGATAATATGCTAACAAAAATAGGTGGGCAAAATGAATAACTTATTAGGAAAAAAACTAGAGATGAAATTCGAAGAGAAGTAAAAAAAAAAAAGGAAGAACCTATGAATCTATAGAACATAACCCATCACATGATACATTAGCCACATGTTCATACGTGTGCACACACACAGGTGCATACGCACACATGCTCACACACAAAGAAACCTAGCTCCCAGCTGTTCTTTGAATAGCATCACTTGAAGATGTTAATGCATCTCTTCTTAATGCAAACAGTTCCTGCCCTCTTCCTTTTCTCGTTCTTGCTCCTTGAAGATGAAATGTAAGAAAAAGTCCAATGTAATTCATATCATCACTGTACCTGGGGAATTCACATTGCTGTAGTTGTAGGTTCCCTGTGGAAATTGAGCCACGTTTAAGTCATCCTCCAAAGGTCTTGTTTAAAATAAAGGCTAGATTTTTAAATGCACCTATATAGATATTAAAATACCCACTAATTCTCTCAGTTGAGAGTCTCCAATCTTGGACAAGGGGGACCAATTAGCTTGAGAGCTCTCCAGAAGTTTAACTTCCGTGTACTTAATAAATATATCACCAACTTTTTACTCATCCATGCTGGCTCCTTTAAGAAATCCCATAGTTCTTCCAGCTATAAGCATTAGATTTATTAAAAAGAAGGAAGGAAGGGAGGGGAGGACAGGGGCTCATTTTCAGCTCTTTCTAACATTAGGGAGAATTCTGGGTCACACTACTGCATAAAGGAAAGGCAGAATATATCTTCTGACTCAAAAATTGACAAAACTATATGATGTGAGATAAATGTCATGAAGTCAAAGTGAGTTAACCATGCAGATTTTTTTTGGACGGAGAGGGGAGAAACAGTCTTGCTCTATCACCCAGGCAAGAGTATAGTGGTGTCATCATAGCTCATAGCAACCTCAAATTCCTGGGCTCAAGTGATCCTCCCACCTCAGCCTCCCAGAGTGCTAGGATTACAGGTGTGAGCCACTGTGCCCAGCCCAGATATTATTTTTAAAAGATCGCTAAGTATAAATTAATAAGCTATATGCCATCCATGAAGGGCCAAGGAAGTTATTGATGATGAAACAAAAACAAAGAAGGAATTTATATATGTAAAATAATCCTGGATTAATTATGTTCTCCTCTCTCCAACCCTGCCAGCAACTAGTAAATAATTGATAGGTGCAGGAAAGGAAATTTCCCATGCATTATTTATGATGAATGTATAATTCTTGAGAACTGGGTTCTGGCTAGGACAGAATGGGGCTAGGAAGGTCAGTGCATGAAGAGGTAGAACTGTCTTGGATGCTTGAAAAGTGTCACGGTCACAGTCCATCAAGATTCTGTCATCAGAGCATCACCCCATTCTGTGTCTCACTGGTTACTCTATCCAGTATTTGTCCAAAATGGTCTTTCTCAGAACTGTAGCTTTATCCTCTGAATCAATTCTGCTGACAAATTTTCCCAGATGTTTTCAGATGCCTCTCCCCCAAAAGACCCAGAATGTGATCCAAACAGGACACTACTCTCTGATTACCCTCACATTGGTCTTTTGTCCAAAAAACAAGCAATACTTCCCACTCTTACCATGATATCTTAACATAAACATACAGTCATTCATTCATTCAAATATTTGAGCGGCTATGTGAAACATGCTGCTCTGGAAGTATCTATATTTCCAATGCCTGGCCATTATAATTCTGGATGGCCCATCCTGGCACAAAAGAAAGTTGCACTTTATGGAAGTGAATCCAGAAGTAGGCAAAATTTCTGTAAAAAGTCAGATAGCAAATATTTTCAGCTTATGGGGCAGATGGTCTCCGAGTGAATGAGTATGGTTGTGTTCAAATAAAGCTCTATTTACAAAAGCAGACAGGGGCTAGATTTGGTCCATGAGCCATAGTGTGCCAACCTACACTCAAAACCATGAACAGTTACCCACTGCTTACCAAACTAAATCCTCGTCACCGATGCTCCCAGCTTACTTTCCCAAACTACATCCCACCACTCCTCATGGCCCCCAGTCCCTCTTGACTATGCAGTGCTCACAAACACTCCATTTATTCTTTCATTTCTATGCCTTTTACTCCGCCCAGAATGTCCTTTCTCCTCTTCTCTACTTACCAATAGTCATTCGATTCTTCACACTTCCTTTTGGTGGCTTCTATCAGTTTTAGCATCTGGAATTAGGTTCTTTTCTTCTCTTTCCTACCAATACATTTTGAGTCTCTATAAAAGCTCCTATTAATGTTACCCTTTGCCATATGTATAATCTGTTTGTCTCTCTTCTGACTCAATTCTCAGCCAACCTCTGTAAGCCAGTAATCATATTTCCATTTGCCTTTATTAACTTCACAGCATCCAACACAGAACCATAGACACAGCTGTTGAGCTGGACATACTAGAGAATATGTAAGGTAGTAGCTGTGCTTGAATTATTGGAATTCTAAAATGTTGCAATAATAAGCACCATATTTAACTAACTCTATTATAATTATTATTATTTGACTGGATAGAAGAGAGAAGATTCTTGTGCTGAAATAAAAGTATGTTTGCGATCTCTAGTGGACATCAAATGCCCTGTTGAGACCTTATGTAATTTCATATTAATTAAAAATGAGATTACTGAGCAGTACAATGCAATTACCTATATTCTAAAAGGCTCCTCAAAGGACAGGAAAGAAATCTAGCGCCAGCATACCTAGTTTAACTGTGCTTCACTTTTTTGTGCTTCATAGCTATTGTGTTCTTTTACAAATTGAAGGTTCGTGGCAACCCTTTGTTGATCGAATCAATCTATGCTATTTTTCCAAGAGCATGTGCTCACCCCATGTTTCCATGTCACATTTTGGAAATTCTCTCAATACTTCAAACTTTTTTGTTGTTATTATTTCTGTTATGGTGATCTGTGACCAGTAATCTTTGATGTTACTATTGTGATTGTTTTGGGACACCATAAATCGCACCCACAAAATACAGTGAACTTAATCAATTAATGTGTTTGTTGTGATTGCTCCCTGACCGGCCATTCCCCAATTTCTCTCTCTCTCTCCTTGTGCCTCCCTATTCTCTGAGACACAACAATATGGAAAGCAGACCAATTAATAACCCTACAATGGCCTAAGTGTTCAAGTGACAGAAAGAGTCACACGTCTCTCACTTTAAATCAAAAGCTAGAAATGATTAAGCTTAATGAGGAAGTCATGTCAAAAGATGAGATAAGCCAGAAGCTAGCCTAACCGTGAATGCGAAGAAAAAGTTCTTGAAGGAAATGTAAAGTGTTATTCCAATGAACACACAGATGATAAAAAAGCAAAACAGCCTTGCTGCTGATATGGAGAAAGTATTAGTGGTCTGGATAGAAGATGTAACCAGCCACGACATTCCCTTACAACAAAGCCTAACCCAGAGCAAGGCCCTAACTCTCTTCAACTCTATGAAGGCTGAGAGAGGCGAGGAAGCTGCAGAAGAAGAGTTGGAAGCTAGCACAGGTTGGCTCATAGGTTTAAGAAAAGGAGCCATCTCCATAACATAAAAATGCAAGGCGAAGCACCACATTCTGAGGTAGAAGCTGCAGCAGTTCATCTAAAAGATTTAGCTAAGATAATTGACAATGGTGGCTACACTAGACAAAAAATTTTCAATGTAAATAAAATAGCCTTGTATTGGAAGAAGACGCAATCTAGGACTTACATAGCTAGAGAGGAGAAGTCAATGCCTGGCTACAAAGCTTCAAAACACAGGCTGACTCTCTTAATAGGAGATAATGCAGCTGATGCTTGAAATTGAAGCCATTATTCATCTACCATTGCAAAAATCCTAGGGCCCTTAAGAATTATACTAAATCTACTGTGCCTGTGCTCTATAAATGGAACAACAAAGCCTGGATAACAGCACATCTGTTTGTAGCACAGTTTACTGAATATTTTAAGCCCACTGTTGAGACACCGCTCAAAAAGAAAGATTCCTTTCAAAATATCACTGCTCACTGACAATGCACCTGGTCACCCAAGAGCTTTGATGGAGAAGTACAAGAAGATTAGTGTTGTTTTTGTGTCCGCTAACACAGTATCCATTCTGCAGCCCATGAATCAAGGAGTTATTTTTGACTTTCAGGTATTTTTATTTAAGAAACACACTTCATAAAGCTATAGCTGCCATAGATAGTGATTCCTCTGACGGATCTGGGCAAAGGAAATTGAAAACCTCTGGAACGGATTCACCATTCTAGACTTCATTAAGAACATTCATGATTTATGTGAGGAAGTCAAAATATCAACATTACCAGGAGTTTGGAAGAAGTTGATGCCAACCCTCATGGGTAAATTTGAGGGGTTGACAACTTCAGTGGAGGCAGTAACTGCAGATGTGGTGAAATAGGAAGAGAACCACAATTAGAAGTGGAGCCTAAGGATGTGATCAAATGGCTGCGATTCCACAATAAAACTAGAGCAGATGCACAGTTGCTTCTTAAGGATGATCAAAGGAAGTGATTTCTTTAGATGGAATCTACTCCCGGTGAAGATGCTGTGAATACTGTTGAAATGACAACAGAGGATTTAGAATATTCCATACATTTAGGTGATAAAGCACCTGCAGGACTTGAGAGGATCGACTCCAATTTTGAAAGCAGTTCTACTGTAGGTAAAACGTTATCGAACAGCATGACACACTACAGAGAAATCTTTTGTGAAAGAAGAATCAATCAATGTGGCAAAATTCATTATTGTCTTAGTGTAAGAAATTGTCACAGCCAGCCCAGCCTTCTGTAACCACCACACTAATCAGTCAGCACCCATCAGCATGGAGGTGAGACCCTCCATCAGCAAAAGACTACAACTCACTGAAGGCTCAGATGATCATTAGCATTTTTTAGCAACAATGTATTTTTAATTAAGGTATGTACACGGTTTATTGTACATGATGCTACATTTAATTAATATAGCATAAAAATAACTCTTGTATGCACTGGGAAACCAAAACATTTGTGTGAATGTTTGTTGTGGTATTTGCTTTATTGCAGTGGTCTGGAACTGAATCTGCAATCTCTCTGAGGTATGCCTGCATTGAGATCACTTAAAACCAGACTGAATAAAGGACTTTTAAGGTCCTTAATTAAGTAAATTCACACCCTCGAAATGTTCAAAATTAAGAAAAATAAAAGTGTTTAACAAAGATCCTGAGGTGTTAGATAGATGTGTCCAAGAAGACTTAACGATTTTGCTATTAAATCCTGCAATTCCATTAGGATGTGGGGAGGATGAATGGGATTGCTCCACTTGGGACTAAGGGGCCCTTTCAGGGGACGAGCTAAATGCTAATCAGTACCACTGGCCTTAGTGACTCAATCCCTCCCCCTCTTGAACATTATGAGTCACAGCTACTTTAGTACTTTATCAGTTGGCTTTCACCTTCTCTCAATGGCAGACCCAGCTTGGACTGCCCCACCACCATCATGACAGATATACGGAGAGATTAGTCAATAGAGAGAGATTGAGCTGGCCGAACCAAAGATTGACTGAAGATCGGTGCAATAAAAGAGAAAAGAGGGAAGATTTTTTTCTAAAGCGATAAACCAATCATCCACCTGCTCTTGCAAAGCAGAGGATCAATTATGCCAACAAAGGGAGGCACAATGAGAATTGCAGGGAGAAAGCCAGTGAACGGATGAGCGCATCCAGGGTGTGCATGCACTGAAATACACAGGCTGACCCAGGGAAAGAGAAAGATGATGCAATTGGATGGTGAAGAAAAGGAAGGTGGGTGGCCAAGCAGGTGCCCACAATACTGGACAAATAGAAGCAATCAGGGGTAGGGACAGAATTATTTCCTTTCCAGAGAACTCCCTTATGATGCTGAACTGGTGGAGATGCTGGAATTAGTATCGGAAGAGGCCACCTGCACCACTTCAGAGCACAGTCATCCTTCTGATTGCCAAATAACAAAGAAAGCACTAGCAGGCAGCAACATTTTTTCTTTGTTTTTATGCCGCTTCCTAAAGCCCAGCTGAATTCAAAAGCAGCTGCATGACTCCCTATTAGCAAACACCACACACACACACACACACACACACACACACACACACTTACTCACACACGCATGCGAACATGAAAGACTTGGGCATTGCTGAGTTACTGAAATTAAGTTGCACACTGCATCAGAGTAGGGAAGAAAGAGCAGAGATGACATAGCCCCAGCCATGACCTATAGATAATTCTTAATGTTGAAGTGTTCTTAATGGGGAAGAAAAAGATTGATTTACAACTGTGAAGTTCTACCAACTCAGTACATCTGCTGAATTTCATTCACTGGGTACAAAAAATTATCAGAAAGTAGCTTTGCTCACACTTCTTCCCCACTCGGAAACTTTTAGTGACTCCCTGTGGCTTTCAGAAATAGTGTCTAACTGCACAAGCGTGTCATGCAGGGTCATTCAGAGCCTTCTGTTGCCTGAACTCCATCTGTATTTTCAGCCACAGGCAGCTAACACTCCGACCCAAACATGCTCATTTTTACTTCCTCTCTTCTCTTTGATTTTATTCCCCCCACTTCTCCCCATTTCTATCAGCCAAAATCTGCTTGTCCTCCAAGACCCTGGTCAAATAGAACATCCTTCTTCAAAGCTTCTCAAATGTCCCCTCTAACTATCTTCAGCATATTAAAGCTTTCCAGTAGCCCAGTGGTTCTGACACTTTAACGTACATCAGAATCTCCTGGATGAGTTTTCAAAAGAAATTTCCTGAACCACATCCATGGTTTCAGATTTAGCAGGTCTATGGTTGGCGGAGGGGGGCAAGAATTTGCATTTCTAACAATTCCCCAGGTAATGCCAACACTGCTGGGCCACAGACCACACTTTGAGAACCACTACCAGAACAGTGGTGAGCATGTCTCACTTCCCCTTATAAAGCTCCTTAGAAACAGAAAAGAATTCTGTGTTTGCATTTCCATAACTCTTCAGCCCAAGTTTATATTTAGTGGGTACTCAACAAATATTTGTCAAATTAAATGTATGTGCTCCTGTTGCTTCATGTATGTTTGTGTATATACATTCATATTCATTTGACAAATATTTATTGCAGACACATACATTTGAAATATACATATACATGGTAAAAATATTTAAAGTATAAGCAGGTTCCTTAATCATCTCACATTTGGCAAGCTAAAGGGAAATATGAATATGCTATGATCCATTCTGCAAATGTGCTCTGCAGAAGAGCACCATTAAAATTCAATAGAAGCCTTTACTTGAAGAGTGTCCATCTGTGTTCATTTGTGGCAACTGTAATGAATCTCTCATTCTGCCTCAATTTTCAGATAACCCATGCTAGATATCGCTTCAGCTTCAAGACAAGGAAGCATAGGATTTTTACATCCCATTCCATGGATTTACAGTCAGTTCCCTGATATCCCTGCAGACATTACTCATTCTAGATACTCAATGGGTCTTCCGTATACCACTCACACCCACCAGGAGTGTTGAAGAGCACAAATGTTCGAGTCATCTTGCTGGGGTTCAAAAATCCTGGCTTTGCTCACTTCTGGAGTATGACCTTGGACAAACTGCTTCTCCTCTCTAAGCTCCAGTTGTCTCATTGGTAAAATATGGAAAATAATTATAAACCTGGTTCTTGATTGTTACAAAGACTGAAGGAATAAATAGATGGAAACTGCTTACCTGGTACAACCAAGAAGTTGCCATTGCTGCTATTGTATTAATATTAGACAGGCATGGCACCCTCCCAGAAAGATCCCTCCACTCTGTCTCGTCTGGGGCCAGAAATCTTATTTTACCATGTTACCATTTGAAGTCACCATCGACTAAGCCAGATAAAACTAACAAATGTAAATTTTAATATTTTAAGCTTTTGTGATACTCAAATTACCTCTACTACTCATTAACATTGGTACCTTGCTTCTAGCATATTTTGAGAACTAAATGGTATGATGACAGCACTTTGATTAGGGAGTACAGTGCTGCTTCAACAGCTTTGATTATTGAATAATTGCTAGCACCACTCAAATCCCACAGCCAGCAACACTCATTTCCCCCCAAAACACCCTAGCACATGACACTAACATTATGGGTGCCTGAAGATAATTTTGTTTTTTCAACTTGTGAGACTAGATACCACTTCATCCAAATTCCTGGATTTATTCTAACATCATCAGTAGGGTCTGTAGGATAGAGCCTTCCTTTCTGTAAGGTTTTTATATTGTTAGATTTGTGTTTGCAGCTGAAAAATGCCAAGTTCATAAGCCCTTATTACCCAATAAGATAATACTATGAAAATGCAGACCTCATTTCTGTTTGTGATTTTAGTTATATTGCAGACCAATGCAGGCAGGGAACTTACACATTTCTTCTATGTGAAGAACATTGTTCTATGAGAAATTGGCATTTATTTCATGAAATGGCAATTTAAAATTATACCTTAATGGAGGACATTCGGGTAAAACTAAATTATAGGAAATAATTTGTGCTGCAATTGTTATTTGTAATTATGTTATAAACATAACTGATGCACACCAGGCAATGACATTTTCATAATTCAGTGCTTCTAGACCAATTATAAAGATCACATTTCCAATAATAGGTGAATTTTTGTACTAAACTTCCACAGAACTCTGAACCTCTCGTGTAATTTCGCGTCCTGTGTAGATTATCCTGTTTCTTGCTGCATTAGATTCCTAAGGCTGCCATAATAAATTACCAGAAACTTGTTGACTTAAAACAACAGAGATTTATTCTCTCAGTTCTGGAGGACAGAAGTCTGAAATCCAGGCGTCGGCAGGGTCACACTCCTCTGAGGGCTCCAGGGGACCCTTTCATCCTTGCCTCTTCCAATCTCTGCCTCCTGTCGCCTTCCTGCTGCTTCACCACCCCCTTCTCTGCCCCCGTCTTCACGTGGCCGTGTCCCATGTGGCTCTCTGTCTTCTCCCCATCTCTGTCTTACAAAGACACTTTTCATTGGATTTAGGGTCCTCCTAGATAACCCAGGATGATCTCCTCACAAAACCTTTAAACATCTGCAAAGTCCCTTTTTCCAAATTAAGGTCACATTCACAAGTTCTGGAGACATATCTTTTTGGGGGTCCCCATGAACCCCTTACATTTGTGGTATAGGAGTGTGTGTTTCACCTCCTTGCTGTACTGCAGAATCCTTGAGGCCAGTGATTGGTCTTCTGTGTCAGTGATTCTATCAGGTGCTTGGTGCTCGGTGCTCAATAGAGTACTAGCTCATACCAGGTACTTTTTAAGTTTGTGTTGAGCGAGTAAATGTACATGTAATTTCAGAACATTATGCAACTCGTGCATTGTAGCAGCAAAATATTGGGAAAATATTCAGAAAGTGCATGGAGTAGCCACTGCGAAAATCATAAAAGAAGCTAGCCACAGATCGTGTCAGGTGCAAGGATGCAGTGGGGGAAGTAAAGTAATCAAGCACAAATGAAATAAGTCATTATTCCAAACTCAAATTGCACCCCAAACACAATGCTTTCTCTGAAAACAAATTGCTCTTGGCAGTTTGATAATCATTTACAGAAAGATGGAACCATTTAGAAAAACACATGAAGACATTTTCCCAATGAAGAGATAGATAATAAAATTTTGAAGGATTTACAGGAAATTAATCTTATTTATTCTTCCCCTTTGAAAAAGATCTTTTGCTTGTCATATTAAATATCATAAAATATGGAACTGGTTATGTGAAAACCAGATTCTAAAAATGAAAACAAATGAATCCTCTTGCATCAGTATATATGATTTAGATAATAAAAATTAACACTTGTATCATACTAAAGTATGATACAAGTTTTTAAGGTATTTCCCAGGTGTGATTCCATCTGACATAAGCAATAGCCTTATGAAATAAGATATTCCCCCTATCTTACAGAGGAGAAAATACATGTTGAGAGATTAAGTGACTTGCCCAAGGTCACACAAATACAAACAGGTAGATACTGACCTGAACATTGTTCTTCTGGGGTGTGTGTGAGAGAGACAGAGAGAGAGAGTGATTCCTTTCCCAACTATACGGTAAGCTCCTATAGGTATCTGTCATCAGTATCAGTGATTCTACCAGATCCTTTCTAATGCCTGGTTGCATGATTACATTACAAAATAGTTTTTAAATCCAGTTCACAAAGATTGAATTTTCTTCACAAAAGAGAAACTGGGAATAACTCTGAATTACCTTTATGGATTTCAATAAAGACCAATATAAAGAAAAATAGACTTGGGTAGGGGAGGAAGTGAGGAATAAAGAGAAAAGGTAACATGTTGCTTAGCACTTCTCTGTGCCTTCAAAGATGAGGAAAACTGTCGCTTTTCCTGGAAATAGGAAAACTATTGTTTTAAAAGTTTGTTACAATGAGTTGCACTAAATCAGAATGCTACTTATCATTTGGTAACAAATCGTCTTATATTTTTCCCATGGTATCACCCACTAACCAACTGTAAGTTTCTAAAGAACAGGCATTACGTCTTATACTGGGAAATAATTAATGTCTGCTCTTCACACATCTTACTCCTCAAGCTAATGCTGGATACTCAGAATTCAAGAACTTGCTGTCAACTTAGAACAGATTTTCTTAACTGTTAGAAGGCTCCAGAAAATCTCCTTTTAGGGACATGGACTTCCTGCATCTGCCATTTTATAAATGTCGATCCCTTTGTTCACCAACGTTCCCTAAATGAATCAAAGCCCAAAGGCCTTAAATGTAAAGCTGAATGATGAACTATCACTGGAAATTAGGCAGTTGGAAATTAGGCATACATACCCTTTCAGAAATGTCAGTGCATAACTGGCTTTTAGAAGCATCTTTTAAAAGACTATTGGCTACTTGAACTTGGTCTGCCACTCCTGAACACCAAATTATGAGAGCTGGACGATACCCAGCTGATGTCATAAAGAAGGAGGGCCCAGAGGCCGTATGTCCCAGAAAGTCAGAGGCAACAGGACACAAATCCAATCTTAGATGCTGTGGGTGAGCATCCCAGCAGAAGAGGTCCAGGCTATCCCAATGACAGCCTGTTTTCAGTTCTCTCGAGAATGCACAGACATGAAAACTACTGTTATCGTCCCCACGCCACTTCTTCCTCCAATGAGCTTGCAAGGTCAACAGGAGCTGGAAATCCTCCCCTTCTCTTTGTTAGAGGCCATGCCTTTCTTCTTTCCAGAATCTATAGAGGCCAGAAGTTCACAGTAAACTTTGGTTTTTAAAAACGTCTACTCATTTTTTTATGAGTCTGTGTAATCTCTATGAAGATCCACTCTTTTAGTGGGGAAGAATTCTGCTTCTTTTTCTATCTTTGGAATTAGAAAATCTGTCTTTAATCAAACAAGCACATTTTTTCATGTTTGAGAAGAGAAACCCTATAACAGAATACAATGATTCCTAACCTTCTTGGGGTGACAAACCTAGAAAATCTGATAAATGATCCTGTCTCAAAAAAAAAAAAAAAGAACCTAATTTTCATAATAATGCAATGCTCAAGATTTGAAAGGTCCTTGAGATTCCTATAGCACATTCGGGAACACCCTGGGGTTCTTGAATCCTACAGGAAAATGCAGGTGCCCATACATTTGTGTTTTAGTCAAACTCCATTGAACATTTTGAAAAAGTTATTATAAGATGTATATAAATATCTATTTCTAGGGGAAAAAAAGGATAAAATAATAGTTCTCTCTCAATAACCTAACCAAATAATCATCAGTTTCCCTGGTCAATTACACAAGCTTTGAGGTCAGGCAAATCTGTATTTGAATTCTGGCTCCTCTCCTTCCTAAGATGTCTGACCTTTGACAAGTTATCAAATCTATCTCAACATAATGTTCTAGATCCCTAAATACCTAACAGGGCTGATGTGGGGAGTTAAAAAAAAAAAAAAAAAAGATGTCCGTAATGTGATTAGTACAGGGATGAGCACACAGTTGCTAGTGTCAAACAAATGGTTGACACCATCATCACCACCACCATCAGAAGGAACACAGTCGGATGTTAGTAGGTTTGGGGCATATTGAATATATAAAGATTGAAGAGCTTTACAGGGAACTCCTTGAAACTCTATGAAGAACAAAACAAAGCTAGACGTACCCCACCACTAACGTGTCTAGTTTACTGTAACATAGATCTTAGGCTACAGTATGATTCAGAGCAAAGAATGAGAGGTTTTCACCATGAAGTGGCCTCACCTACACAGAACCTCCCAGTCTGGGGAGGCAGCGTTCTGTCTAGGCTGGGCTCTCACTAGCACAGATTAAACGCCAAAGATGGAGATGAATCTAAAATTCCTAGAGTGGCTTATCCGTATCTGACAGATAAACTCAAAATGATTCTTTCCGTTTTTAATGAAACCAGTAATTTTGAAATGTTTACTAATACTTCATGGCAATTTCTTTTTCCTTATTCTTGTTATGGCTGTTCCCAAGCTTAAATTTGTCTTTGATTCTTCTCACTTATCACAGTGTTTAACTGTAAATAAAGCCTCTAAAAGTGTTTGGGATCAGGAAAAAAAGGATGAGAGACACAAGAAAAGGAAGGACAGGAGAAAGAAAGAAAGGAAGAAAAGAAGAAGGCAGGGAGTGTGTGCTCATTTGATCACTCATGAATATTTACCGAATGTCTAATATACACTAAATTCTGTATCAGGTACCAGAGGTACAATGATAGATAGAATAAGATAATTATTCTACATGAATATGCGCAGTTCAGTGCTTTTCTTTCTTTTTGTTCGACTGCTTACTTTCAGTAGGCATTAGGAAAGAAGAAAGAGAAAAATAGGAATAACTCTATTGCTACCCATCTGAGTAATAGGGGTGTGGCAGAGATCACTCACTGCCCACCAAACACTTGTGTTTCCTTCCATAGGGTTGAATTGTTGCAACAAAGCAATGGCATCCTGAGACCACAGCTCCGCTTACATCTAGGTGGGACCTTGTGACTAATTTCTGGTTGATGAAATATGGCCAAAAGTGATGTTTGCCCCTTGCAGGGATATCTTCCAGCAAGATTTTGATACTTAGAATCATCCCTAGAAGCCCTGCATTGAAGATGACAGAGCCTCTGTCACCTTGGGACCCGTATGACTCTGTAGACCATAACCTCACTTCCCTTCCAATGCTTCTAAATGCTTAGACTTCATGTGAGTGAGCAAAACCAATACCAAAACGAAACACTTCTCTTGGGCTAGTTTGCTGATATTTGGAGGTTTGTTCATATACCTAGTACTTAGCTAATATAAGAAGTTAGAAATCTAAATTCAATTTTCAAATAGCCAGAGATACATCTCATGTGTAGTAAAAAGATCAAACCAACTATCTTAGCTGTCATGATTCTTGTTTTTGGATTCAAACTACAGTAAGTCAGTATAGCAATGCTTATTTGTGTGTGCTGATCTGCTCTGTTAACCTGCCAATGGCATCGTAGAAATTTGGAAACATGATTGGTGGATATTACTGCAACCACATGCAGGGTGGTCAAAGGAGGTATTACTGATTTAAAAATAATTGTTTTAATGGGAGAATAATGTAATCATGTATTAAATAAAATCTGTTTGGTTGGTAAAATCACTTCAAAACATCTTTAATTGAGCTTCATTTGCAGATTTTAATCTAAAACTTTTAAATCAACACCCCCTTTAAACAGCAGGAAACTCTCTCCCCTACCCTTTTTTGTTGCATTGGTTTTATTACTGATAAGACTACTGATAATTTCTTCTAAAAATAATAGCCACACTTAATGAATGCTTTCTGTGAGTCAACGCCTAGCTGTGTACTTTTCACATATGTAATTCACATTTAAAAACTTCACATATAACATCACATGATGCCACATGTAAACTCTCTGAGATAGATATTACTATCCCCACTTTCTGAATATGAACATTGATTGATATTCATAAAAGTCAAATAACCTGACTGAGTTCATGTATCTAGTAAGTGGAGGAGCGGGAACAACAATAGAGGACATACACTGAATGTTTGCTGTGTGCCAGGTACTCTGCTCCATATTATCCATTTGTGAAATTATTTAATCGTCATAACAATGCTAAGAAATAGGTACTATTATTGCCTTTTTTTATAGAGATAAGAAAACAGACTTAGAGAGTTTCAGTGACTTGTCTAAGATCGCACATCTAGTTAGTGGTTGAACTAAAATCAGATACGGGCTGTTTGCCTTTAACTTTCTCTTCACATCACTATTGGCAATAGGGTGCACTAATTCATCTTAGACTAAAGACAACATATGAACTCAATTTGGGTTTAGAATGATGCAGGGTGTGAGTCAAGTCATTTCTTTCACTAACCAATTATTTTGTTAATCCTGAATTTAGAATAGAAAAATAAAGTGCTACAGATTAAGTTGGATAGGTAGTCTTATTACATCTAGAAAACTAAACAGAATATATAGCAATCACAACAGAATCAGAAAAGTGAATAGCTGTGGAAATGTCAGTGAGTTTGGCCTCAGGAGGACGTTGGAAGGGTTACAAAAAGCTGATGGGCACAGGATTGTAAAAAATTCACAGGCCATATACCCACAAAATATTTTGCTGTTGGTAATTTCTATCCATCTATGCTGTTTTCTTTGACCTATCCTTCATATCCCAGGAACAAAACTCACTTTACTTAAAAAAATAAATAAATAAGCAAAAACACCTGAATAATAGATGTTTTCTGCTTATGAAAGGCAGGGAATGAGAGAAAGTAAGGGTGGGTCACAGGTGATACAACACAAAGATTTGTACTGGCATTCAAACAAGGCTTTAAGAGCAATTAGAGACCATTAGAAAAACAACATTCTTTAAATAATAATGTCATTATTAAATGGACTGAAGAAAAAATTTGAGTTCTTCTTTTAAAGGATATATTGATACCATACAAAAAATAAAGGAAGCAAGATTTAATCACGGAACAATTCATCTGGACGGCCCAATGACACTTGACCATTACTAATCTATCCTCTTCACACAGGGAATGTAAAGGACTAATCTACCCAACTATAAAAGGGTGAGCTATATACTTACCATATATTAAAAGAAATCCTTCCCCTAGAAAACTGGATCACTCAACAAATTCAGCACAGGTGACTTCAGCCAAAGCTGAATGGAGACTAACGTATCTGGAGTCAACAAACCTGGGCTAGAGCAACCACTCTGCACTCCTGGGTGTGCGATTTTAGGCAAAACACTCAACCGCCTTTATTTTCAGTTTATGTAAGTGTGAAGTGAGTGCAACTCTAACACATGCAGAAACCATGTGGCTCAGTCTCTGAGCTGTGCTTCATGCAAAAGTGCAGTTCGATACCAACAGAAACGTAAAAAGTAATTAAATTCTTCCCTCAAGTTTCTTGAAGGATATTGAAAGTAATCCAGTGCACAGTCTAGATGAACGCCATTTCTGCCTTCTGTTTTTCTACTGTGCCTTTGCTCCGCTTGTACTCTTGAACCGCTGCAGTGCCTTACCTCTGAAAATCACTCAGAAACTCCCGCTCTGCTTCCAGCCTGTGTGCTGGTGGCTCCTGCCCTATGCACTTGTTCACTGTCTCACTCACTTATCCATTATCTAGATTAACTTAGCCTCTCTTCCAGCAAGAAAGACTCACTCCTCTTCAGAAAAGATGCAAAGGGGGAATTGATGAGCTGGAATAAGAAAGGCATCTGTGAACATGCCTATATTATTATCTTTTTGTTATATCGCATGAGAATATAAGGCTCATCTCAAGATGGTTTTGTAAATATTAGACAAATAAATGTCTGTACAATTTCTTGAAAGGAGAGCTTTCTGCTTGTGAGTATATGTACCCTACACATGCCACATATATGTTCCTTATTAATAACAGGTATACTTGATATTCTGATTGGCTCTCTGGATCCATTCTCTGCCCTCTCTGGGAAGCTCATCAAATGGGAGGCATTGGCAGAAGGCCAGATAGTGGGAAAAGTGAGACTAGAGTATCAATTTCCCTGGCTCCCTCCCTGCCAGTGCTTGGTGCTTGCATTTCTCTACTGAGGTTTGCAGATCCTCCTGGGCAGCCCTCTCCTAGTTACAGCCACAGCTCTCTCCCTTGGTTCTAGTAACTACTCCTCCCCTTCCTCTTTCAGGCCTAGGAGTGGTAATGGCTACAAGGGTGCTTCTCCTTCCCTTATTGGCTTCCCTGACCAGAGACTTGTCCTGCCCACACCATAGCACATAGATCAACTCTTATCATATCACCTCATTTGATTGTGTTGCCCGTTTTCCTGCCAGGACTTTGACTGATACAAAAGGGAAATCAGTTTGGGGGGTTTCCATCCATCAATCCCCTGACCTACTGTGAAAAATAGTGGCATACAGGCACTCTAAGGCTCATCTGTTTTTCATAAACCCCCAGCCATAGGAAAGAAGCAGAAGTACAGAGGTGGTAGGTGGAGGGGTCCGAGGGGTGAGGAATTAGGACAGGGACTTAGGCTACCTTGAGAGGATTCATTCCTCATCTTTAAACTATGGCATTCCATGATAAAGGGTTAATATCCAAAACATGTAAAGAACTCAAACAACCCCACGGCAAGAAAATAATCTGATTTACAAATGGGCAAAGGGCCTAAATAGACATTTCTCAAAGGAAGACATACAGACGGGTAACAGGTATGTGAAAAAATGCTCAACATCACTAGTCATTAGGGAAATGCAAACTAAAACCACAATGAGGTAGCACCTCACACCTGCTAGAGTAGCTATTATCAAAAAGACAAAAGATGAGTGTTGGCAAGGTTGTGGAGAAAAAGGAACCCTAGTCCACTGCTGGTGCAAATGTAAATTAGTATAGCCATTATGGAAAACAGTGTGGAGGCTCCCCAAAATGTTAAAAATACAACAACCCTACGATCCAGCAAGCATATGGAAATCAGCATGTCCAAGAGATAGCTGCACTCTGATCAGCGTTATTCACAACAGCCAAGATACGGAATCAGCCTAAGTGTCCATCGACAGATAAACGCATAAAGAAAATGTGGTGCATATACACAATGGGATACTATTCAGCCTCAAAAAAGGAAAGGAAAAAAGAGGAGTGGGGAAAAAAGGCTGTCCTTTGCAACAACATGGATGAACCTCAAGGACATTATTTTAAGTATAATAAGACAGGTGCAGGAAGACAAATACTGCAAGATCTCACTTACATGTGGAATCTGGAAAAAAAAAACAAAACAAAACTGAACTTACAGAAGCAGAGAATAGAAGGGTGGTTACCATGGGCTGAGGCAAGGAGGGGAGGCGAGATTAGGAAGATGTTGGTCAAAGACACAAAATTTTAGTCAGACAGGACAAATAAATTCAAGAGATCCCTTATACCATATGATGGTTATAGTTAATAACAATGTATTGTATACTTGGAAATTGCTAAGAGAGGGGATTTTAAATGTTTTCACCACAGAAAAATAAGTATGTAAAGTAATGAATGCGTTGATTAGCTTGAGTTAGCCATTCCACAATGTATACATATTTCCAAACATCATCCTGTACGCCATAAATATATACAATAAAAATAAAATGAGACATTGTAGTAGCTTCTACTTTGGAGATAGCAACAATAAATGAATTAGTCTTGGTTTGTGCAACCGAATCAATTGAAGAAAGTTTTTCTTTCACTTAAAACCGCCTACGTACACTATAGTAGCTGAGAAATTCATTGGCCCTCACGTTGGCTGGCTCCATGTCAGCGCAGAATTGCTTATGATTCCTCAATTAAAATATGTGTCTAGAAATTTTATTAAATAGTTTTGCCTTGTAATGTGGAAATATTCTCTGAAGGCTACTTGTGCCCTCTGGACTTTTTCATAAGTGAAGAAAAGTAAGTTTAAGTAACATAGCTATGGTTTTCAAAACTCATTATTAAGGAAAGTAGATCAACATACTTCTGTATATTTATTTATAACTGAGTAGGACATGCCCAATTACTTGTGATTATGAAAAACACTTCAAAGCAAATTTCACCCAGTAGCTACAGGGCTTTTTTTAACCAGAAAAGTGATTTGCCTGACCTACTCTCAGTGGCCAAATTTAACCTTACTAATGAACAGTTACCAAATTATTAGAATTGATAATGGATAGAAAAAGCAGCTAAGAATTCTTTATTGACCTCTTTTAATTAAAAAAAAAGATCTAAATGTTTAGTCTGCACCAGCAAGTTTTGAAATTATTCCTTACTATTTCTTATTATTTACAAACTGCAAGCTCCATTGGGTGAAATGATTTATTTTTATTTAATTAAATTCCAAGCACCCACCATAGTGCCCGGCACCTGGAAGGTGTTCAACGTATATTTATTGAATAATGGAATGAATAAAGGATGCGTTAGTTTCTAATTAATTTCTAATCCTAAAGGATTTGATCATCTCGTTGAAGAGTTAAAATTGTAATTGAGTCTTTATTTGCTTTCACTATTTCTACATAATTCACGGAACTTAGGATTCACATGGGTTCATAAAAGCTTCTTTATTCATTAATCAAATATTTGTTGAGCATTTACTACAGGCAAGATACTGTGTTATGCACTATAAGGGACAATGAGGGCAATTAGGTATAGATGCTTCCTTCTGCAGGTGAAGTAGCAGAAATGAAATAAAGTACTGCTCTACAAGGCAGTATCTTCTTCGGACACCAAGGAAGATCAGCTAAAATGGGGTGAAAGTAAAAAGGAAGGAAAGTGCCTTCTAGCTAGAGGTTGGAAAACTCCAGGAAGGCTTCAGGGAAGAGGAGGCTTCTACATTGGGCTGTGAAGGAGTCATGGAACGTGGACCTTCAGAGGGTGTTAATAAGCAATAAATACTCGATGGTGTGGTGTTTACAAACGAACACTTTTACTGTGTATTCTCACCTGATCCTCATAGCATCCCAGTGGTATGGCTATGATTGTCTCAATTTTAAAGAACATTAAATGACTTAAGAAAATTTAAGAAAATATAAATTTGCTCAGCCTGAACGTGACTGAATGAATGAACCTCAGCTTCCTGGAAGATCTAGGATAAATTGTACCAATGGCACTTGTGAACTTTGGATTTGAACCGAAAGTTCCGATTACCAAATAAAGAGGGATGCAGAGGGATCTTTCAATGACCTAGCATTTCCCTCTGTGAAGGACCTTGGAACAGAAATAGCCACGAATTGTATAGTAAACCAGTGAGACAACAATGATTTATTGAGGCTTCAGTGCAGCAGCAATGGGAGTATGTTTTTATTTATTTATTTATTCTTTGACAATATAGCTCCCCTGGAGTGGCTGACAACAGTAATAACAGCTAACATTTATCGAGTGCTTTTCATGGGGAACGCACTATGCAAAGCCTTACGTGCACGCTTGCACTTAATCCTCACAACAACCCCATGTGGTAGGTGCCATTATAAACCTATCTGTACAAATGAGAAACACTAGGCTCAGAACTATAAATAACTTAGGTAGGATCACACATTTGATAAGTGACTGTACCATTATTATTATTAACAACCCTTTGGTAATGCAACCAAACCTTTCATTAAGAAGACTAACAATTCACAGCCACTTCTTAATAAATTCGACCAGCGAAGAAATGTTACCTGGTATCTGAGTCATTAGTGGTATTGCTGGGTCTAAATATTCATCTACTTATTTCCATCTTCATCAAATTTGTTCTGCCACATATAATTACTACGCAATATCTAAGTACACCGTGAATCTAATTAGGGGATTTCAGTTACCAGTGCAAGCAATAAACAAATCTGCAGATATATGAACTTCTGTTGATTCTCTGCAGAAGGAAATCTGCTTTTTTTTTCCTTTTATGTAGTTATAGCTCCTCAGGGCTGGCTTACCTCCTTTATATCGCGTCTGACATTGAGACTTTCGAATTAAGTCCATGGCTCCGATTTATATTTTTCCCCTTCTCTGCCTTCGAAAACATCACTCCTTGATAAAACCGAATACACCAATTACTTTGGCTTTGAATTTTGTTGTTTTTTTTTTTTTTTTCAAAAGACGCTTTAGTTTTGTCATTCGGCATTTTAGCCTTTCACAAAGCCAAGCTTTGCTGATTTAATGTGATTCGGGTCAGAATTAGCCCTGCAGAAGTAACTCATTCTTCTATTAAATGGAATGAAAATAAGCTTAGACTGAAGAGAGGGCTAGACTGACAGACGTAAGAAATGGGCTCCCAGACTGGTTCTGCCACTAACCAGTTGTAAGGCCACCAAGGAGTCACTTATCCTTTGCCTTAGTTTCCTCATCCTCAAAATAATGGAAGGGGACTAGTTGTTCTCTATTGTCCTTTACAATATAAAATCCTATCCGTCTCATGCACACAAGGCTTTATACACCTGTTCATTTACTCATTCACTCGTTCTTTCTACAAATGTTTACTGAACACCCATGATAAATGAATGCTTCAATGATAAGTGTGAAAAATTGAGGTAAATTCTTTGGGGACATTGTCTTTTCACAAATACAACAAGGTGGAAAGAGCATTTTCACAAAAAAAAAAAAAAGAAAAAAAAAACCTTTTAGCCTTTAGAATAAAGCACATTTTAAAATCACCTATTTAGCTTTTTTTTATTGGGGGAGTGTTTAAAAATGGGCTGAGAAATGGTACTCAAATGGAGAGTTGCTATCTTTAAAACAAAATCCTTTAGTATAAATTCCCAACCTAGACCCTCATATATTCTATAATTTCCCATCTAACAGTCTAAGGAAAAAAAATAATTGACTTCTGAATTATATTTTTATTAATAGCAGTGTATGCTCTAAGATTTAGAACTATAGAATATTTTTGAAGTTGATGAAGCCTGTATCCCAAAGGCCACTTTATCCTATATTCAAACAACTATCATGCTGTTATTTTTGTCTTTAGAGCAAGCTGCTACTTAAGCAATTAGCAGTCCATAAAAATGTGAGCAGTTGACTTCCTCCAGACTAATTAGCAAGTTTGCTGTGTTTCTGTCCCAGCTGGTCATGCTATGTCTTTTCACTTAGCTCAGACCTAGTTGTTTTGCCAGTTCTAGACCCTTTTAAAGTTTGTCAGTAATAACAGATATCTCAATTGGCGTCTGACTTAAACTGTTCAGCAAAACATTATGCAAGCTGGTTTAGCATTCTCGGCTCTTAAAACCTGTTTTCTCCACAGAAGCCCAAGGAACTCCCTACTCCCTTCAAAGCCTTTTCAACTATATTTACTTGTCTTAGAAATTTTCTCCATAATGAATTCTCCTTATCCCAATGCTCAGGTATCTCCTTTTTGAAATCTGTTCATTTAACTTATGGATTCTCACTCTTGGCCTTGACTCCTGGTGGGATAGACCATGAGGCATCTATTTTCCACAAGGTGACTCCTCTTGCATTATTCCCTTGCACTGTGCACTTATCAATGCCTTCCAGCATTTCTCCCCCATCAAGCCCAGGCTCCTGATTCTGAACCCCAGACTTGACCCAGTACCAAATCAGTGTCATAACATGGCACCTGCCAGCTAATGAAGGGCTGGAGATTTAGGCATGGAAATGAGCAATAGAATGAAGCAAACAGGAAAATGAAAATCTGGGTGTTGTCCTGGCTCAAGGTAGGTATTCTGCTAACAGAAGAGGTGATTCTCAAGAGTATAGGTGACTTGAGGAGAAGGCAGAAATAAGGAAAATGGGACCAGATATGGTAGATCTGCAGTGCTGGTTGGTGGGGGTTGAAGGGGGAGTGTGTGGCAAATGGAAGACATTTGGTCCCTGAGAGACATTGTGATGAAGAGGTTGAAGTTCTGTGATGATGCCAAAACCTGACTGATCAGCACCTTAGGAGCTCTAATAATAGGTTTCCAGTCCTATTTTACATCAATTGGATTAGAGTTAATACAGTGTAGAAGAAAGAAGAATCTACATTAAAAAAAAGTAATCCACCTTCAGGGTTCTTATGATCATCTGCGTTTTAAAACCACTACTTCCCATGGCATCAGTGACCTCAACCGTGGATAATGAAATTCCTAGACATCGACACTAGGTGGGATAACAGAAGATTCATGTTCTTTCTAACCAAAGCTTTTCTTTTGCACAATTGTAAGAATCACCTGGGGACCTCAGTAAAATGTAGATTCTGTTCCAGTAGGTCAGGGGGGTGGGGAATGGGAATCTGCATGTCAAACAAGCTCCCAGGTGATGCCTACGCTGCTGGTCTGCTGACTATACTTTGAGTAGCAAGTAGCAGACTTTTGTACAATGTGGACCATCTCGCATATCTTATACAAATATGCTTTTGCTGTTGTTGCTGTTTAATCAATCTCAAATTTCCTATGGAGGACTGAAGGAAGGAGATCACTAAGAACATGGTATTTGTCCTTTTGGTTACCTGAAATAATGTTTGTTGCCACTCCCATGACAGGCAAGCAAAAAAGGCCTGTTGAACAAATGAACAATGTCATGCCTGCCATTTCGATTTTTATGAGGCCAAACATGGTACTGAGACAATGACCACATTCCATACTGCACATTAAAGCTTGGGAAATGTTACAGCAACTTCTCATTAAGTGTGGTGGATTTAACACGAGGTATTTTGTCTGAATTTCCTTCCAAAATCCCACTAAAAAAGTGATGAAGGGACACAGGCTGTATAAACCCAAAGTAGCAAAAAGAGATCAGAAGACAGGACACTAGCAAAGGAGACATGCCAACAAGATCTGGAGGAGGGAAAGTGTATGGGTGAGTAGCAACTGACAGCAGGACAGAAAGTTGAAAGCTGAGTGTCTTCAGGGAAAGAAGCCAGCAGTAAACAAGGGTATCCTAGAAAGATATGGGAGTTGGAGGCATCACCCATTTCTGAAAACAGGTGTGAGCAGTGGGCTGAAAACAGGACTGATTAGAAGCCAGTGCAAGGATCTAGATATGATCACTCTCCGTATCTGATCAGGTTCTTCATTCTCCGCCAATTCCCAGGTGACATCTGATCACCTTGGCTTGTAAAGCAAGAATATTGTCAGGTCAGGTCAGCCAGAATTCTCCTCACTCTGGTGTTACCTCTTAGTAACTGTCCATCCACTGACCCCAACCCTGTTCCTCGGCTGTGAATTCCCACTTGGCCGTGCTGCATTAGGAGTTGCACTGCAAAATTCCTTTGCAGTGGTCCCTCTGCTTAGCATGATGGTCCTGAATAAAGTCTTCCTTACCACACTTTAATGAGCATCTTGAATAATTTTTCCTTTAATAGGATGAATAAGATAAAGGATGCACAGGTGTGCCTGATCCATTGGAGATTTGAGATGGGAAAAGAGCTGCAACATCGTACTAGATAAGGAACATCGGATCACGTATAGAACTTACCCTGTGGGAGTGGGATATGAAAAGGCATTACGAGAAGCGGGAAAGGCACAGAGGCAGGAAATGGATTGCAATGTTTTTGAAACCAGAAACGATTTCACAGCTTAAAGCACCACCAAGGAATGGCTCATCATGAGAGGAGGCTGCAGAAGTAGGGAGAAGCCAGACCCCAGGAATCGTTAGTCTAGACCTTATCCTGCAGGCAGCAAGAAGCCTCTGACAGGTTTCGGGTAAAGGGGAGATGTGATCAGATTTAATATTTGAATAATCTGGATGATGGCTTTGAACAGTTATATGCCTGGAAATGGGAAAAGCAGATAAATCAGCCCATTATGAATTAAAATGATAAGAGCTTCCCCTGGGTCAGTGATGGGTGTAGAAAAAAACACTGAACAGAGAAATGATTAGAGGTAAAATTGAAAATCAACTTAGAATGCATAGGATATTTACAGGGTAAGGGAGGGAAAGTGCCAGAGATAATCTCAACGTTCCTGGCTTTGTTTAATTTGATGCTCAAAAGTCCCTTTCAGTATCCCAGGAGAGTTTTTTCTCTTTATCCTAGGCACATGCATAGCTTCTTGTTCCTACTCCTTATACCATGTATTTCACTGTATTACAATGATTCATTTCTTGATTTATCTTCCCCAAGGAACCTAATCTGTTACATGCCAAGCAGGACCTGTAGGACTCCTGTAACTTTGAATCTTTGACTCTGATTGCCCTAAATTTAAGCTATACACACAATGCCATTATGATGCTAATGTTTGGAGAATGGGATGCCATTTCACTTGCAAAGCTGTGCTGTAACTAGAAATATTGTGGCTTTGATAGAAATGAAATACCAACTATACTCTCTCTAGCCATGCATTTTAATGTATTGTCATTAATCTTTATGCTTTGTTACTGAGTAGTCACCTATAAACAGAGTTTTATCAATAAGATTATGTAGGCCATCAACACAGCTTTCAGGTCAACTAAAAATCTTAAAAATTCCTTTTTAGACCACAGAAAGGGTCATAGCAATTAAAGTGGGAATTAGGAGAAAAGAAATTAATATTTATCAAGCTACTAATGAGTGGCAGACGCTATGTTGGAATCAGAATTTGCCCTTAATTGCAGAGGGATTTTAGAAAATATTTTGCCTATATAAGGGGGAAAAGATGTCTCACCCATTGCAAGGTTCATGGATGAGACATCTGTAATAAAAGATGGATTAACAAGAAAAAAGCTTGCTTCCTTGTTTATGTATGTATGTATGTATGCATGCATATAGGTTCTTACTCTGATGCCCAGGCCGGAGTGCAGTGGTGTGATCCTAGCACACAGCAGCCTCAAACTCCTGGGCTCAAGCGATCCTCCTGCCTCCGCACCCCCAGTAGCTGGAACTACAGGCACATACCACCACGCCTGGTTAATTAAAAAAAAAAAAAAATTGCAGAGATGTGGTCTCGCTATTTTGTCCAGGCTAGTCTCAAACTCCTGACTTCAAGCAATCCTTCTGTCTCAGCCTCCCAAAGTGCTAAGGTTACAGGCATGAACTACCATGTGGGGCTTGAAACTTTAATGTAAGTTTTATTTGACACAAGAGCCTTCCAAAAGGAAGACTCAAAGAAACAGGGAAATCTGTTCATTTTTTTGCACTGGTTTGATGAAGAGTGGACAGCTATGCAGAAGTATGATCGGAGTTAAAAGGGTACAATCTAATGGTAATAAACTAGAGAAACTCAGCAGGCTTGATTATTCAGATTCTTTCTTGTGCCTCCATGTCTTCAGAGATAAGGACGTTCTTTTCCTCAAGATACAGGGAATACCCTCTGGAATGAGGGTCTTATGACCTATTTTCAGGGGAAAGTTAGCTAGGTCTTATGGCCCACCTCAGGGGAGGAGGAGCAAGTGGATTTCCTGCTGGTTTCTATAACCTGCTTCTGCTGTTTCCTCAAATACCAAGGTAACATTTTGGGGTAGTGTGTCCTAAACTCCATCACCTAGCACTGAAAATTAAATCATTATTGTGATCCATTGGATCAGTAAGAATCTCTAATATTGTCCATAAATACAGAATGGACATTTTTATAAGAAGAAAAAATTTAAAATAATGATAGCAAATAATCAGTAATTACAAAATTAATTTTCTACTGAGGCCAAAACATATATTAGACTTGGAACCAAGACACTGGGGTTCCACTGTTGGTTTTACTGACAATCTGTATGCCTTTAGGCAAATACCTCAACTGTGTTGTGCTTTAGTTTTCTTATTGATGAAACAAGTAAAAAGTCTAACTCACTCTGACAGTTACTATGATGATAAAACCATTAAATATATGTGAAAACATTTGAAAAGATAAGGGCAATGCATGCATGCAAAATGGTACTTCCGCATGTGTTTTTTATAGCTCTGCACCTAGGAATTCATGATCTCTATAATGTTGCTGAATAATATATTTGATCATACAAAGATAACCAGTCCTATGAGTTGTGGAAGCCATGATAGGTTAATCAATCAGCAGGAACACTATTTCATTAAGTAGCATTCCTTATGAGCTTCTCTGTACTATTATGCAGTCTAATCAAGAAAATGAATGCAGACTTCTTATTTTCCCCACCAAGTGCTAAAAATGCTAAACTGTGTTCATTCATCATAAAATTACAATATGGCCCTGTCATTAGTGGGTTAAAGATAGCTTGTGTCACTGCTTCCAGATTTAATCAGACTTACTAATAATCATTTCTATGCTCAGGGATAATGACACATATTCTACACAAAATAATGCTGAATTTTCATTAATGCCTCAGGGATCAAATGATTATAGCCATCATTATTCTAATTTAGTATAATCAACACAAATGATTTAGGGTTTGTTGGCACTTTTTCAGTGTGATGATGAAAAAATGCCCTTTTTTCTTTTCTTTCCCCAGAACACCTTCCCCTTAGAACTACGCTTCTCTGAGCACATAGAACAATTTAATTTCAACTTTAAAGCCAGCATAGACTATAGAATTCTGAGGACATCAGCGATCCAAATGTCTATAAAACCAAGTATGCTTTAAATGTTATTACTTATTTTGAAAATCAGGCATGATTAGTTTCAATCTTTTGGTAATTTGGTTATAAATGTGGTGGTGAATTGTTGCCATTTGGTTTTTGTTTTCCTCCCCTGATTCTGATATCGCACACTCTCATTAAATAGCAACGGTCATTATAGTAGCAACTGTAACTTATTTGATAACATAACACTAATGTTCTAGTTTAGGGGCTCTGAGATTTCCCCACTGCAGAAGCAGTGCTGCTCTAATTGGTCCCTCACTGAATAACTGTTAGTTCTGGCCATAAAACGAAACCTCTGTGTATTGACGGCCTTATCTGTCTTGTTACAAAGTAACTTCTATAGCAGTCCCTAGAAAAACATAGTCTCTTTTGTTTAATTCTGAAAGAATCTAATTTCAGAAATATCCACTTCAATATATTTTAAACCGAGAGTATTTTACTGGAGATGATGGTAGGCAAGAATGATTTTGAGCAAGTCACAATGTATAAATCTAGTATTCTTCCAATAGAAGCTTAGATGGATATTCAAATTAGAAAGGTACTTTCATTAGCCATAGTTACATTTTTACAGGCTGCACACTCTAAGAATGACTAGTTTAATAGATTATTTGGTTCATTTCTATATGCACAGCCAGTCTCAAGTTGTCACATTTTGTTCATCGGTACTTCTTACCTCTTAACGCTTTTCAAAATTCTGTGACTTTTAAGCACATCGAACCTTTTTACTTTCACAACTTCACTATCAATCATCATTTTACTCATTATGTCAATATTGCATTATCTGCCTACAGAATCTTAATCACCATATTAAGAGAAAGGGTGATATAATATATTCCAAAGTTTACAACAACACCATAGTCAACAGTTCAAATGTAATCAGCTGGTTGACAGTGAGTTAACAATCGTTGTTTGTGACTGGGTAACCACTCACTACTTTCCTGTCTTTCCTCATAGCTTGCAACATTAGAGTTGAGAAATTAATGGGTACCGTGGACTATTTTAGTCACTAAACCCTGACCAAATGTCAAGTACCTGAGGGGTTCAGGACATGCTACCCCCAAATATGGCATCTTGGCATTTGAGAAAAGAACAAAAGCAGGGGGGTCTCTCTGACCTTCTCCCACCCTTTTCCCCCTGAAGCAGGCCATGAAAGAATTTTCCGACCTTCTTCTAAAGCAAGTCCTAAGACCCTCATTCAAGAATTATCCTTCCTGCACCCGGATGAAAGGATCCAAAGATACAGAGACACCAAGAAGAATCTGAACAACAGGCCTTTCTATGTTCTCCCCAGTTTATTACTATTAGGTCATGATAGCTTTGTGCTATCACACTTCCCCAGGACGGCTCACTCTCCACCAAACCCAAGTATGAAACAACACAGGTTTCCCTACTTTGGGGGGAGTCTTTCTTTTGAACATTCCCATGTCGCATAAAAAAAAAGACTTGTATCAGATACATTTGTATTCTTTTCTCTTGTGAATCTGTCTTTATTAGAGATGCCTCAGTCATGAACCTAGTGATGGATGAGAAAATAAATCTTTTCCCTCCTACATGCTAATGTCAAGTACTCATGGAACCAGAGTACCTTAAAATATATGGACAGGCAAAGCAAAGAAAAGATAGTTAATGATGATCATGACGATGATGATGATAACTCACTTTTTCTGAATGTTTACTATGTTTCAGTTTCCGTACTAAACTTTGAGTACACATTATCTCACATAAGCCTGATACCAATCTTCAGTGTGAGGATGTTTTATTATTCCTGCTTATGGATGAAAAAATACAGATACAAAAAGTTGAAGATTTACCCACGAGCACATAGTTAGAGATCAGTGGATCTAAGATAATAATCTACACCGTTTATTCAAGAGTTCACATTCTTAACTGCTATAGCCATATTGTTCTCCTTAAATTACAATGGATGAAATTAGGGAAGACTACAGAGGTCGAATGTGCACAAAACCCTTACCCTAATCATTGACTGTCAAGGCCAGCTCCAACTCTCTCTATGTATTTTGAGTCTTCCAGTCAGTAAGGAAGAGATTCATCCTAAAAGAAGCTGGAGACATGCAGTAAGGAGTGATCTCCATTGTATTTATTTCACCAAGTTCAAAGACAGCACATTCACAGGAAACACCTGTGTTTATATAATTTTTCTGTGTTAATCTACTAAGGCTAAATTATTATAAGATTTCTTTTAAACCTACATTTTACCTACATCCTACTTTTTGTGTGAGGAATTTTAATTAAAATATTCTTACTCAGTCCATTTATAATGATGATGATGAGGAGGAGGAGGAGGAAAGACGAGGCCTCAATGAAGAAGATGATGAGAAAAGACCATGCTCATCAATTTATTTTTGTTATTTGTTAAATGAATTAAAGGCTAGTTTTTAGAACTTCTATATATTTATGGACTGAAATAAAATCATATGAAATTAATTTGTAATTAGAGATAAAATGGATGATCTCGTTGTTTCAAGAAACAATTGGGACTCAAGGCACTTGCGGGGGAGGCTCTAGGTATAAACTTTAACTGACATCTGGTTAAACATGGGTGGAAGAATGTACTAGGTTACAAGGTGGGGCAAAGCAGGAGTCAGGACACACGTCTGTCACGCACGGAGATCACACAAAGAGCAACCATGGCGGGTAGTATGGGCAGGAATGGCAGTAAACACACATGGAGACAGCAGGTCCAGCACAGAGACCAGGGGGGCTGAGATGCCAGGGCACGTTCAGCACCTTGGAAAGCTCCTTGGGCGGGGGCGGAGCCAAGCTGACAAAATTTAAAGTGTAGACTTCTAACCTCAAAATCTCAGACCGACCCAACATTTGTTTTCTTTCTGGAACTTTTTGAGGCTATCATGAGTACATAACATATTTTATATAAGGATTAGTTCATATAAATTCAGGAAATTAGTTAATTTCCTTGTCAGATTGAAGATGATGTACTCTAGCCTGACTTATGGACCCATGAGGATGTTCATGATTTCAGTAGGTCTGAAGGGCTAAATAAAGGACTTCATCATCTCTCATCTTGGATAGGAGTTTATCTTAGATACAGGGCCCTATATGCATGTCAGAAATGTATTATCGTCTGCAGGGGTGCATTAACAGCAATTTCCATTCATTTAAATTTATAAACTTTTCCACTGTGGCAGAGGTCATCATAAAGGCATTAATCGGGCAGTACAAGTAAATGTCAAATGGCTTCTTACAACTGAAAAATTATATGTTAACCTCCTCTCTGTCAGCTGTGCCTACCTGTATTTATCAATACCATTCTCATCTGAAGTTCTTCTATTTTTAATACTTTTTAATTGAGAAAATATATTTCCCAGTAAATATACTCAAATCCTGTGCCATTTACATTTCTGTATATGTTTTCATAAGAGCAGGGTTTTATTCATTTTTGTATACTCAGCACCTAATACTCTACCTTGCATAGAGTAGGACATTAGTAAACGGTTGCTGAATAGATGAAGGGCTGAACAGGTGACCGTTCTGTATAAGCAGTAAGTTATAATGATACATTATATAAACACAAATTAGAGATTTAATCAAACAGACCATATGACAAAAGTTAGCTGGCACATCTATTGATCCAATATACCACTTACACAAGTTGTATAATCCCAAAGAATCTTCTAAGGGCATGATGCTGGCACAGAACATTTTACTAACCTTAAGCTAAGGTTAAGGTTAAGGTTATAAATTAACTGCTTCCCTAAAGCTATGTGAACATTTACAGAACTATCATCGGTAATAAATCTTTGCAAATATCTGCTCTCTAAACTTTATTGGTCAAGCTATTTTTCAAATACGCCAAACTTATTCATACTTTAGGGCTTTTGCTATCTACCTATCCTTGCTATCTACAACAATCTTGTCACAGATATTCTTGTATCTAGCTGCTTCTCATCCAGGTCTAAGTTCAATGTTACCAACTAGAAAGGTTTCCCTAAGTACCCAATATAAAATAGTATGCCTACCCCACCCAGTAACACATAACTCTGAGGATTAATATTTCTCGGGGCATTCATAACTGTATTAAACTACCTTATGTAGCAACTTTTACTTGTTTACTATATTGCAACTAGAATGTAAACTCTAATTTGCATGGAAACAGAGACTTATCTGTTTTGTTCACTGCAGTATCCTCAATGCCTAACACAGTGCTTGTCAAAAAAATACTTGTTAAATAAATAAATAAAGTACCTATACATTGGCCTTACAGATATAAAAGCAAGTCTGGCACCTAGATGAAATAAGGAGACGGGAAAGCTGATTGAATTAACAGAAGGCCTGAGTGAGACTTTGGTTAACTGTGGGATAACTGACACTTGGTTATACTGATGACAGGATGTGAGTGAATGTTTAAAACAGTTAAATTAATAGAGTGGTTATTACAAACTTGACAAAAACATACACTCATGCATGAAATAAGAAGGGTGCACATGACGGTATTCTTAGAAATCAACTGATAGTTAAGTAGTTCTGTCTGTTTTAACAGTTTGTGTAATATCACTTTGACGCTCATGTGAACATTATCAAAACACCTCAGGCAAACTCAGAAAGTGTGAACTCTGCTTCTCAAGGAAATTCAGCCTGATTCCAAAAACAAAAGAGAAGGAATATTTGAAACCTTCATTCAATTAAGACCAAAATTCTAATGCTTAAATACTTGTCAGTATTTACTGATATATATATGCAGATAGAGAGATAGATGGTCAATAGAGCATACAGATACAAAAATTCCCAGTATAAATCTTCCGTTTGTCTAATGAAAATTAACATTCAGAATAACAAAATCTATAATTCTGTGATTCTATATAAGCTGTAAAACAACTTATAAAAGTTATATTTCATATACGATAACTTGTATTTTCTGTTGTGTTGATCTTCTGTAATTACAGTGAATTTAACTCCCCTTTTAGCTTTGTTGGGACTTCTTTGCAAAAAAGTGGGAGCTGTTAACAGGAATATATCTGATAATGTACATGACACATATATATCGATCACCTAGAACAATGTCACTCACACCACCAATTCAGAAAATGGCAATGGTGCTGATGTTATTACCCAGTTACAGCTGGCCCTTGAATAGCATGGGTTTGACCTCCGTGCATCCACTTATATGCAGACTGTTTTCAATAAATGCTACACCGAGTGTGCCTGCCTCTCCTGCCTTCCCTTCCACCTCCTCCATTTCCTCTACCTCTGTCACCTCTGATACAGCAAGACCAACTTCTCTTCTTCCTCCTCCTCCTCAGCCTCCTCAACATGAAGATGATGGGGATTAAGACTCTTATGAAGATCTTACCACTTAATAATAAATATTCTCTTATGATTTTCTTAACAACATTCTCTTTTCGCTAGTTCACTTGATTGTAAGAATCTAGTCTATAATATATACAACATACAAAATGATGCATTAATTGACTGCTTATGTTCTTGGTAAGGCTTCTGGCCAACAGTAGGCTATTAGTTAAGTTTTTAAGGAGTCCAAAAGTTATATGCAGATTTTTGACTGCATGATGGGTCAGTGCCCCTAACCACATTGTTCAAGGGTTAACTGAACACTTCTTTTATAAAAAAAAAAAAATGCATCCTAATTGTCATAACCCAAAGTGACAATTCTAAGAGATGTATGTGTGAATTTGGTGAACAGAAACACCAACCTCTGAAATTTATCCCAACAGATACTGGAAAAATGTGATTAGAAAATTATCTCTGTCTCTACTACCAAATACATGGCAGTTGGTACATGAGAGGTCAATTTTTCCTAGGACTAAGGGTTATAGAAGATGGAGGCCATATGGGTAGAATTTAAGCATGCATTTGAATGCTGAATTTATCATTTAAGAGCTAGGAGACGGAGATGCTGGCAGGTTACTTGATCTCTCTCAGCCTCACTCCCTGTGTATATAATGAGGATGACAGTAATACCTGTGTAATCACCAATGAATAGTTGTAATGATAATTACACATGACAATGCATATAAAGCACTCAACACAGTAAATATTTACACATTTAACACTTTATAAATAAAAATTTAATGTATGTTAGATGTTTTACTAGTAATATTACTTTGGTCCTGAAATTTTCATCTCAGGGTTAGTAATAGCATATTACTCCTAAGCATCTGATTGGGCCAAACTGTCAAAGAGAAAGTAATTAAGCACACATATTTTCTACCAACATGTGCTGAGTTTTAGGATCTTTATACTAGGATATATATGATCTTCAATAGCTCTTGCCTCTTAGGCACTCAGAATCTGTAGAGGGAAGACAGCAAACAGAAAACTGATGGTGGGGAGTGAGCAAAAATGAGGGAGACAAATATGTCCAAAGTGACTTTGTGTCTTCCTCACTCCTTCCATACTCTTTACAGACTAAAGTGTGAAGAAAATGAAGGCATTCTATACCCTTTTACAAAAAGAAAAATTCCAACAGTAAACAGATATTTACTGAATAATAATTGAGTACTTAAGCTATTCTAGTACTTTGGGAAATGATATGCATATAACAAAATCACAGTCCCCAAATAAGCTTATGATTCCATTGCGAGGAAGTACTAATAATCAGATCAGCAAACAGTTGAAAGTGATAAACAGGGAAATGCTATAAAGTGTGGAGGCAGGGAGGGGAAGTCTGGTGAAAGGTATCCCATTTTCTTCTGTTATAAATTTCAACCTGGCTATGGAAGCTTAACCACATGGGGCATTCACCAAGCAAATATAGATAAACTATGGGCTCCCCAACCCTCATCAAAATGGAAAAGAGAGTTATGTCTTGGCTGGGAGAAAAGAGGTAGGTTAACATTATTATCATCTGTTTGGTTTTTTACTCTTTCTTCCAGACTTACATAAGCCAGTTTTAATCCCTCTGGATCCTCTATACTTGTGAAAAACTGTAGAAAAATATACAGATTTTTAAAAGAGCACCAAAGGCATGAAACACTGAATACTTGGAATTCCAAACCCTAAAGACCTTCCTTAATAGAAAGAAAATGAGCTCACTCACGTATTTGACTTTAACTTTCCCCTAGGAATGAACACTTCAAATGAGCTGGCTAAGGAGTCATGTAGAGGAGAATAAAGGCTCAATTAAAAGTTAACAGAAAAGTCTTCCAGAAACCAGAGTCAATCAAGAACTTAAATGTATATAAGACCAGGCCTGAAGTAGAAAGATCAAATGTCAGGTTGAGACAAAGTAGAATTTCTAAGTAGTTGAGGTATGTATAATCCCTCAAAGGAAGGTGAGTGAGTCCTTTGTTAATTAGCTTCACTTAAGTTCTGTTGGTCTCAAGATTGTCAGTGTCCTAAAACAAACAAACAAACAAATGAACAAAAAACAAACACTGGGATTCCAGCTCCCTAGACAACCCTCATCTTTGCCTCTCTCTTCAGAAGGGAATGGATTAAAATTGCTCTGGTGAAAGCAGACTGTGATTCCAACATCTAGCCTACCAAGCTAAAATACACACACACACACACACACACACACACTACCTACCACCTTCTTCCTGCTCCCACCCAAATCCTCCACTTCCACTCCCAAACAAGGGAAATAGTCCAGTGGCATAGCTCCAGGTCCACATGACAAGTTGAAGACTGTCACTAAGTCTAAAGTCCCCAGACAGGTGTCGGGGCCACAGTCAGAAGTTGCCTTGTCTCTGACATCTGCTCTCCTAGGGCTTCAGCACAGTCACCAGCACCGCTGGCCTGTCACTAGCCTTCTGCAGATGCAATTTTCTAAATTTACTTTATGCAGAGATGAAGGCTGACCCATAGCGCATACTCTCTACCACCAGACAAAGGCTTACCCATAGTGTGTACTCTCTACCACCAAGAGGACTCCTCTAGCAAGTTAGTTTTCTGGTTTATTTTCAGAAATTTTCCTTCACAAGCTAAGCTTCTTTTTCTGGCATTCTACCTCCTATTGGTAGAAGCCCTAATCATCCCAAAGAAGGCTGAATGGAAAAAACTAAGAATCTTAGATAAGAGTATGATCTAAGAGTTTAATTCTCTGGGCATTCCATAATCTCCACTATACTTTCCCCCTTCACCTTCCACCTTTCCACTTTTTCTACTTACTACACACTGCCATGTCTTAGATGCTTCCCCTAACCATCTCTAATGAATTCTATGCTGTAGCCATTCTTTCCATACACCTGCTGATTTTTCTTATTTGTGGCTCTTTTTCAAGCCAGTATCTCTGCTGGGAATGGTGCATCCTCATTTATGTCCATCTGACCACCTTCCCTTAGTCATCTAAATTATTTTCCCTCCCTCTTCATACTAGCAGAATTATTTTAATATACACTCATATCCCTTAAGGTGTTTTGCACATCATAGGTGCTTATTTATGGATATGAATTACAACACACACAAATACGCACTTGATGAGCTTTTAATTACATATTGATAATTGCAGAAAGCTTGGATTCCCTTAAAGTAATTATAGAATTTGGACCAAAGTTCTAAAAATTCTAATCTTTGCAGAAAGCCCTTCAAGGCTCTAGAGCTTCCATACTTCTAATGGACTATGAATTTCAACCCTAAAACTGTCAGAATAGCTTTCTTCAGCATTGCTTTATGCAGGTTTTTGTTGTTTTTTTTTGTTTGTTTGTTTTTGTTTTTTGCTTATCCTAAGTATGTTTATTTTCCAATGTAAATGTTAAAAAGGAGGGAAATCTGAATATTCAGAAGTCTTAAAAAGTGACAAAAGGCTTGGCAAAGACAGCAAATATGCCTAACCAGTGCCTTTGGGGGGAAAGAAAGCAATTCATGTCATCATAATCTATACAGGAGCACACATCTTACCTAAATAGTTTTACACTTAAAGTGTAACATGGAAATATTTTTTTTTATTCCATAATGTATATAGCCATGGGATGAAAATAAAAAATAAAAAATATACAGCACAATGAGAGTTGAGCATCACCTTGAGAGATACTATTATTAATCCACAAGACATGCTGCAGGGCAGAATAAATATTTGAAGACCCTAAAAGTCTGTAAATATATTTGTCTTATTACTATACTGAACTTCATCCTCTGGAAAAACCTGAAAGAGAGCCTTCAAGATTGTTAAGGAGGCCGGGCGCGGTGGCTCATGCCTGTAATCCTAGCACTCTGGGAGGCCGAGGCGGGCGGATCGTTTGAGCTCAGGAGTTCGAGACCAGCCTGAGCAAGAGCGAGATCCCGTCTCTACTAAAAAAAATAGAAAGAAATTATCTGGACAACTAAAAATATATAGAAAAAATTAGCCGGGCATGGCGGCTCATGCCTGTAGCTTCAGCTACTTGGGAGGCTGAGGCAGTAGGATCCCTTGAGTCCAGGAGTTTGAGGTTGCTGTGAGCTAGGCTAACGCCATGGCACTCACTCTAGCCAGGGCAACAGAGTGAGACTCTGTCTCAAAAAAAAAAAAAAAAAAAAAAGATTGTTAAGGAGATACAAGGAGTAAACAGGTAGAAATAATCTTGTTAATACCTTGCTGTTGACTGATAAAAAGGGTTTATAAAAGAATGTCTATCTCAAGTTCCCATGTACTAAAAATATACATTATAAATTCACTAGAGATTCAAGAAGGATTTAGATTAGTTAATTCATAAATAGGTATTTATTGTAGTAAAGTTATATATTGAATATATCCTCTAAATTTTTGAGGCTGATGTCATAAAGTATCTATGCTTTTTTGAGCCCTCATTCTTATTATCAGTGTAAGGAAAAACGTGCTGGACCAAAATGATATTTAAGTACAATTTATCATAGGGAAAATTACTTTGCAACTGTGAAAAACCTCATAGACCACCCATGGAATGTGTGTAGGTATAATGTGGTTGGGGTGTTTTACATAGCCCTCATAAACAGTGGATTAAGGCTACGCACCGCGACCTTGGTGAGACTAAGAAGAGACATTAAGGTTCAAATACTCTGGCTCTTTCATGGTATTGATGAGAAAGGAAGACGCAGAGAGGTAATTAAGTGGCTTGACCACGTCATACAGCTACTTAGTGATGGAATCATGACTAGAAACAGTCTCTGAGACTCTTCTATTTTTATACGACAATCTTTGTATTCTATTCCAGAAGAAAAGATTACAAATGAAATACTGTAACTATCAAGTCCTGTGTAACATCCATAACAAACTCTCCTTAGAACGGCCACAAGGAAAAATCTGTGTATTCTAGGAAGGTATGCAATAGCGAGTGAATCTCCACTGGAGCACTACCCCAAAGTAAAACCAAAATTGTTGCTAAATTTGAAAAACAGGAGCAGTCACACTTTCTTCAAATTATTTTTGACAGCAGCATTCATTGCCTCTGAGTTGTTAGAATTTGGTAGAAAACAGGATTTGTATTTTCTGTGCTAAAATTGTTCCTTTTTGTGATCTCAATTTCCAGCTGTAAATGCCAACCTTTTAGACAAAACGCTGTATGTAGAGGTGGTAGACAGACATGTCATTCAGTGAAACACAGGTATAACACATAGAACAGGTGTCGGGATTATAGTTTTTACTCTAAAAGTAAAGCTGAAAAATGTCCACATGCTTTCCTATAAATCACTGTGCCAACGTGTACACCTTTATCAGAAGAGAATAACAAACCTCTGAAAGATGACTTCCAGCAGGTAGGGTTTTTTCTTGTTCGTTTGCTTTACTTATCTTTACCAAAGTAATAATGTCATAAACATTTGTCTCTACAGAACTCTGGTAGGAAAACATAAAAGTTACTCTAGCTTGAGAAACTATAAACCATGTGAAGACAAGGGGCTACAGTCATATATCTCTTTTGTATTTCTCATTCTACCTAACCTAAGCTTAGTGAAAACCTGGTTTGGGGGAAGAGCAGAGACTTTCAAGCCAGGAAACTTTTAATTCATGTCTCTTCCTCTTAGTGGCTGTGTGACCTTGAACAGAATATCTAGCATCTATGAATCTCAATCTCATCTGAAAAGAGCAAGAAGATTATGTATCTCACAGGATTGTTTCATAGGATTAAATGGGTATATATAGATATATAGATATATCTATATATACCTCTATTGGAGATATATATCTCAAATAACCAAGTAAATGACTATAACATTGTAGGTGCTCAGTAAATGTTAATTTAAATTATTCATTGTTGGCATTCCAAATGTAACCGTTAGATTATATTGGACTAAATTCACCAACCATTGAAATGTGGCCTATTCTGGGAAGGAAGCCAACACATGTTTTTGCAGAATAATTGTTGTGTTATCTAGAATTTTGTGAGATAAAGAGAAATTAAAGCTAGAATAAGGAGATGAACTCACTTGTAGAAATTACCTATAGTAGAATGCGGCCACTACCACACCAAGATAAGTCCCACAAAATGATGACTAACTCAGCCGAAGCAAAGCATGTTTGACAAGGCTGAAGCATGTGTTACAGAAACTTGGGACAGGATGGGAGCCACTAAAAATTAGAAGGACCAAATTTGGCTGATGACAGCTGCCAGAAATATATGACAACTAGGAACAGCAGAACATGTAATCAGAGAATGCTTGACCTTGGCTAAGTGGATTATTCCAACAGGTATAATTAACGGCTGCCATATGGACTGTAGATAGTCACAAATATGACAATGATTTCAGAGGCATCAAAAGAATCTACTGCTGAGCAAATACCTCTCTTACCCACAGCCCAAATATTGAAATTAAACTCTCACACTCTGTCTCTGCTGAAGTGCCTTAAGAATGCTAATGTATTATTTACTAGGAAAAGTTTCTCATATCCTTTTCTTGGAGCAGACTTTCACATGGGGAAGAATGGAGGAAAAAAATGAGGACTTAGGGTACTAGGAAGTCAAGAAGGGAAAGGCAGAAGTCAAGGTGGTGACAAAGCAAAGAAAGAAATGTGAACCTGAGAAAAGAAACTGCAGGTTGGAGAGATAAATTTCTTATTTTGTTAGGAAAAATCTCTTTGAGAGACATAGCATTGCCAAAATTCTAGAAAATGGGTTAGTCCTCCAACGCAGACTAAGAGTAGCTGTGAATTAAATGTAATACACGTATTTTATAACATAAAATTTATAAAATTAACAAATGTTATATTTACCAATACATATTGAAAAATTATTATACAGTAGGCCCTAAACAAAATGTATTATATACACTACCCCATTTAATCTTCACTAGTCCCTTTGGAGGTAGATGCATTATCATTCCTATTTTATGCCTGAGAAATCTCAGGTTTGGAGGGATTCGTGTTAACACGTTTGTTAAATGGCAGAACCAAGACTAAAATTCACCTCCACTTGACTTAGGAGTCTGGGGCTTAGTCATCAGCAGGCAAGAAATTCTAACAAAAGGAAGCAAATATAGAAACATATGAACACGAGATTCATGCCTATACAATGTCACAGGCAACAGAATGAGAAAGTAGTTTCTTATAGAACTGAGAGTTTTTCTTCTAGCTTGGTGATAAGAAAAAAATGCTTTCTGACACCTGACTTACAACTAGAACTTTTACACTCAAAAATAAGCTATCAATATGGTCACTTAGACTCATGCCATTATAGTAAAAAGCGAATTTATAATCATTGTTAATTATAAAACTGTCACAGGTTAAATACAACAGCAGCAGCAACAAGAATAATAAACTACTCTCCACTGGGAAAAAACTGACTCATGCAGCCAATTCTAGGCTTACTTCCTTGGGGTATTGACACATTAACAATGATAAATGTGTAAGCAAAGAGCTATAAATTTGAGTGTAGGGACTCTGAACATCAACCAGAAGGAAGTGAGATGATCAAATATTCTGCTTTTGCTGGATACCACCTCATGTATTCACTAAAATAGTCCATCATCTGCTCTGAAGCAATGAAGTTGTTTAAGTAAAATTCCTATGCCTGCCCTAATTCTTTCAGTTGTACCCAGCTGGAAAAATATTTTTTTATTTTATTTTACTTATTTATTTCAGTGTATTATGGGGGTACAAACGTTTTGGTTATTTGATACGGAAAAATAATTTTATTTGAAATTATTGATTTGGAAAAATAATTTTATTTGAAAGCTAAATACAAATTTATCCTTCTGTATATTTCTACAAAATAAAGGTATATTACTGTGTTTACTTTAAACAACCTGAAAACTCCTATTTTTTCTGCTAACCAAAATTCTTGCCTCAAGATGAATATCTCAAAGATGAATATCTACACATCAGTATGATGGAGATTTAAAATAACGTTCTGCCTCTAACCTTCTTGTTGACACTAACCCTGTAACGTTTCTCTAAGAATCATTCTCAATTCTGATGCTGCTGAGAGTTAACATTTATTCCTACTTTTGTCATTTCCTTCCATATGAGTGACACTCCTGGCCTCCCAACTTGATTCAGACCATTGACTTATCAGATTGGTAGAGTCCGGGAGACGACTGACATCCCTGGCTGTCAGGCTGCCTACAGTAAAGGTCACCGTCTGCTCATAGGTGCAGACCTGTGGTTGAAGATTGACTAATTCTGAAGTGCAGTGTTAACAAGCCCACTTATCTATGAGATCTAAGGGCCATTCTCTGACACAGCCTTGAAGAACGATGCACTCAAGCAATGGTGTGCAAAGACTGTTTACGCTAGCTTGCAAGAGCCCAATATATAGATCTCTGCCCAATGCCAAATTCGGTGACATCATACTGGTACCTTGAATTTCACCAGGGTGGGAGTATTTACACCATGAGAATCTGTCAACCCTAAAAATCAGGCTCCCCTCTCCCAAAACACGTGTTAAACATTTACCAGGACACCATTGAATAGAGGCTGCATTTTGATCTTTATCCCTCTACATCCTGAATTTACCTCACTGATAATAAATTCAGTAAAGGAGTACCATCTACTGCACTAACCCAATCCCCAACAATTACACAATTACCCAAGGATTTCTTACTTCCTATTTCTCCCAATTGTCCAAGAAATAAAAGGTTTTAGAAAGGGTATCTGTCTAGTCCTGTATGTTTCAGCTCAGAAAGGTATGAATATAAAATCTTAAAATATTGCCAAATTGTAAAGCAAAATAAAATCTGCAACTGCTTAAAAACTCTCCTGGAAATTGTCCATAAAACTCTTTTCCATGAAATGAGTAAAACAAGAGAGAGTGTTAGTTTTCTTTAATTCCTCTCATTCTTTTCTGCAACATTTTAAATACCTTTATAATTTTAACGCACAGCTTTCTTTTTCATCAGAGGTTTGTTTACCCCTGGAAAATCTGAAGCTGCGATGTAAGCAGATTCTACCCAGTGGTGGTGATATTTCAGTCACATGATCTAAATTATAAAAGAGTTTTGTTCCACCTAGAATTCTGACAGCTTCCCTGCTCAGTCTCCTACAGGGCTATAACCCGAAATTTTCATCACCTGTTTTTAAGAAGTATACAACATTTAATTAAAACAGCTGCATGGAAATAGCCACTGGTTTTAATAAGAATATTCTATAACAACTTTGAAAGTAAAGTTCAATAGATACAGGTAGGTACCTTTCCAATTTTACCTCTTCATAAATCTTTCATTAAAAACATGCACCAAATCTTAATCTGTATTCAAATGTGCTATGGTTAGTTGTATCCCTTGGGCTAACATGAAATCACTAGAGACTCCATCATACAGTGTCTTGGGGAGAATGCTAAATTGGTAAGGACCCAAGGTATTATCCTGGCTTTGTCACTGAGAGACCACATAACCTTGGGTGAATTCTGCAATTTTGCTTGGCTTGTTCTCTCATCTGTAAAATTAGTCTGTGATGTTTCTAGGCCGTTCCTGCCCTGGCATTACAGGAGTCGCTCTGTCTCTCAAAGGTATTAGCACTGCCTACCTCCTCTGTCTTAGCTAACAGGCACGTTAACGTAAGTGCCATGCATTGAGTTAATTAAAGGGAAGTGATTACATTTTGCCTTTTAAACCTTACTGAAGTTCTTCCTTCCTCGTCCACATGTGATACGTAAAAGAATATGGTGCTATGGCACGGGGCCTTATTATACCTGTGCTCTGTGAAACCTTTGCTGTCAACATTTCTTCCTACCCTTCCCTTTGCAAATAATGAGAATGGGGTGAATTCCACTTAAAGCCTCAAGCTCCTCAAAGTTTCCACCCCTCTTCATACTCAGGCTGGGATCTTTGTTTGGTTTTTGTGCAGCCCCTCTGAAGAGCCAACATACTGGTTCTGGGTAACAGTATCACTCCCCATTCCTCTCCACCCCACACCCTGCACCCAATTCTACTCTTTCCCTCGACAAGCTGGAGAGAAACAGCTGGAGACGGTCATTTAGTGATAGGCTGGCTGCATTAATTAAAGTGATGTTTTTTTTTTTTTTTTTTACACAGAACATTTAGAACCAAATTTAAACATGGTTTTTAGCATAAAATGAAACTTATGTCAATACTATCCCCTCATCTCAGTCAGCCTTCCATGGGTCATCATGGACTTTTTAGAATGACCAGATCTCTAGGTTGGAGGGCCCCTGGGTGTCATCTGGTCCAACTACCTATCTGATTCATACATTTCCTCCATAACACCCCTTCCAATAGGCCCTTCAGCTTCTGTTTGTGCACACCAAGCAGCTGGAAACTCACCACTAGAGTAAGATACCGCCTTGGGACCACCAAGACTTTCCTGTACTCAACTTCTATTAATACATCTTGGATTTAGACAACGTTTGTATATCTTAGTCTAAAGATATGTTCCATTCTCATCCCAATTCAACAGATGGGGAAATGGTCACAGAGAGTCCAAGTAACTTGCCTGAGGACTCAAACAGCATCAGACCTTGGATTTGCACGAAGACTCACCCTTAAGCCCAGAGGCTATTGTGTCTCTAGCTTCATAATGAGTACCTGAAATGTCCCTGTGATTCAATTTATATTAAGCCACTTTAAATATTTATATAATTCTTTTCTTATCTACCTGCCAAGTCATCTCTCTGTATCATTATTTTCCACTAACTCTCCAATGTTGCTTGCTACTGACTTCAAAAAGAAACCCACTGCTGCTCCCTTGGCCCCTGCATTTGGAATGTCCACCTCCATTTCCCTTCTAATCTTACTCATCCTTCAAGGCCTGGCTTAACTGCATGATTTCCAGCGACTCCTCCTGGCTACTCCAACAAAAAGGGAAGCTCTCTTCTCTCATCTCCTTTGCTACAGAAATAAATGGCCCACTCACTCTTGCTAAATATATATTATTGATGTCTGGATCCTACAAAATAACTGATCTTAAGTTTTTATTAGTGTCCCACCAGGCCCATAGTGGGAGTTAAAGTCTTGAACAATTTAGAAGATAGCCCAAATACCTTAAAGACACTCCTTTCTTATTTCCTTTGAAAATGCTTGGGGTGACAGATGCACCAATAACCTTATTTGTAGGCTGGAATAAATAAATTATTCTAAAACTCATCCGGCTAATGTTGACATTTCCTTCTCTACATGAAGGCATGGCTTGTATCAGCTCAGCAGCTTAGCAGGTGCATTTCTGCATGCCGGCCACCAGAGGGCCTGCTTTCCTTTCTTTTCAAAGCTATTCAGTACCCGAAAAGGAGCCTCTGCAAGCCTGGAAAATAATACTTTTGCCAAAGCTTCTTTGGTGACACTCCTTCATCCATGCCACCCATGCCAGAATACGGAGGACCCAACATTACCCTAGCCTCTAGATAAGCGAGTATGCTCTCTGAGCATCCTTCAACCTTAAATCTAGTCACCAAACAGAATTACAGGGACAAGAAAAGACCGGAGTACAGGGGACGGGGAGGGGGACATAAATTAGCAAAATACACCAAAGCCCCCATCTGCCCCCTCCACATTTAGTGCAACACCTTCGTACTGCAGTGAGACTGAGCCTCAGGTAACCCTTTCGATGCTTTCCCTCCTCCTCGGATTCTAGGCAGATCAGTTCTCAGCCAGAGAGGCCGGGGGTGGAATTCTATTAATATCCCTTATTCGCTGCAATGCCCCAAATATCTTGAGAACCAGATTTCCTTTCCCATGTGAAAAGACAGCTTAACTTAGTTCTTTCCTAAATCCTCTGACAGTTTTACAAGTAGGGTGGTGAGTGACCTTTCCTTCTTTGACAAAAGTGTATATAGATGTGCCTATTCACAGGAATCTGACAGAGCTGACACCTGGTTCTCCAAAATGTACTTTCACTCTAACCACATTCCACTGACATTTATAGAATATGATTATTTTTGATAGTGGGGAACAAAGGGGGAAGGGTGATCAGAATTGTAAAAGCACAAGCTTTTATGCAAAATTTCCCCACTGAAAGGTGAATCCTATTTCCAGGATGGATTAGAAGTATACAAATGATGCAGAACACCATTCTCTTCTCTTTTCCTGGGAAGAGACGGCTTCGCCTTTCCCTTGGGAGCCTCATGCCTGCCCCTCCGTGCTCTTATTTTACGAGATGTTCCCCTTCTCCCAGAGCTGCTGATGCTCGTGTCCAGACAGCTACATAAAGCTGATGATTCTCTGAGAAATGACAAAGTGCTTTTTGAACAGTACACAGGCCTGCTCTCTTAAGTGCTGGGGAAAGGCCATCAAATTCTGGGCGAGATGCAATTCGAGTCAAATTTGACATGTTGAAAGTTAATGACTTTATTATGCTTCATGGTTTATAATTCAGTCATAAGCCGTGGCAGGTTGGGCACATTTTTTCAGACAGTTAAGAATTAGGAAGACTAAAGCCTGTCAGCTTTACCAGATGGTCATTAACTGGAAATGTGTTGTTTAAGCAAGATACACTCGGCAGGGGGGAAGGCCCTCCTACAGAGTTTCATTGGCCATAAACCTCTTCATACCTACCTTTTTAGGTAGAGGTGAGAGCTGCAGAGAAGGAAGGCGTGCTGGAAGAAAAAGATTACCTTACCTATTTTCCAGCTCGACAATGATGAGGGGCAACACGTGCGCTGTGTGGATTAACTTACAACATCAGAAACAAGTAACCAGCTACCGACAGCACGTAAATTGAAGCCCACATGCAATAGTCTTCACAACATGCTATGAGCTTGAGACCCAAATGGTGAGAAGGAACTAGGCCCAGTATTTCATTGAGGCGTAACTGAGAAAGTAGGGAGTAAGTAAGGATAGAAAATTGTGGAGAGAAGGTACAGGAGGAGACCACAGAGGTCTGAGAGGGGCAAGGGAGCCTTTGAGAATTAACTAAATTCAGTTTATCCACTTCCACTGACCACAAGTGGTTTCATTTTCATTGGAATATGTTCAAGGGGCACTGTCCAGGACCTGAGACTACTTTGGAGGGGCTAAGAATCTCAACACTGTGTTTAATGACACACCAAGGAACCCAGGTTAGGAGATAGGCAAGATAAATGAATTTATGGAAGGATTGCATCTTATAAACACCTGTTTATGAGCAAAACCCAATCATAAAAGCAGCTGTAAGCAGAAAACAAAGAAACATCATTTTGTCCTTTTGACATACATAATGGTATTTAAATCCCATAACAGCAGCAAAGATTGTAAAGAACTGATTGTAATTGTCATAATTAACCGTATGCACTTCTCCACTACATTATACAGCTTTGCAACTGGCAGGCCCGATCAGGTATAAAAGAAAACAGAGCTTTTGGAATCCCAGGAGACAAGGAAACAACCCTTATCTGATTCCTCTCATTGTAAATTACTGTGGGTAGAGGCAAGATAATTCCCCAGCCATTTCCAATATGGAGAACATTCATAGAGACAGCACAATTGGCATCTAAAATCATATTAGCTTTGGTGGGTTTTTTTTGTTTTTTTTTTTTGTTTTTTTGCCATTTTGGATGTGGTTTGGAAGGAGGGTGTTGTCAAAGAATGGAAATGATGAGCGGATAGGATGTTTATGAGTACTGAAGCAGATGTTCTCGAAGTCATTTCTTGGAAGATGCAGAATGGCTGTATGAAAGAAAGCAGACACATCTTAAAGAAATAAACTTACTTGGAAACTCTGAAG